>SNVD02013449.1:0-79329 GCA_013180625.2 Boswellia sacra | reverse complement strand
TTATGGAGGCCCAAAATAAGACGAACCAAAAATTTGAAACAGTTCTTACACAAGTGGTGGAAGAGAACAAGGAGATCAAAAGTCAAATCACTAAGCTAACTAGTGCTTTGACCATACAAGAGCGAGGTAAGTTTCCATCTTAAACTCAATCTAATCCAAAAGGGCAACACATGGCACAAGCCTCTACTTCTGACACACAAAATCTCAAAGAGGTAAATGCCATCACTACTCGAAGTGGTAAGATCTTAAATGAGCCTACATTGCCAATCAATACTACCATGGAAAACAAAGATGTTCTCCCACAAAAGGAGGACATTTTTTAGAAAGAACTTGAAAAGAAATTTTCGATTCCAGTGCCTTTTCCCCAAGCTCTCAGATCTAATGGGAAAAACTTGAAAGTTCAAGGTGAGATTCTAGAACACTTAAAACAAGTTAAGATTAATCTTCCCTTGTTGCATGTAATCAAATAGGTTCCGGCTTACGCCAAAGTTATCAAGGATCTATGCACCATCAAAAGAAAGCACCATGTCAAGAAAACTGCATTCTTGACGGAACAGGTAAGTGCAGTCATTGAACAGAAAACCCCACCCAAGTACAAAGATCCAGGGTATCCTACAATTTCCTGCCAGATTGGGACACATGAAATCAGTCAAGCATTGTTAGACTTGGGAGCAAGTGTCAATCTTATGCCCTATTCGGTTTATTTACAATTAGGACTTGGAGAGATCAAACCCACATCCGTAGTTCTACAATTGGCCGACCGATCAGTCAAGAAACCACGGGGAATAGTGGAAGATGTTTTATTACAGATTGATAAATTTTATTACCCTGTTGATTTTCTTGTTTCGGATACTCAGTCTGTGGTTAATATGGAGTCCAAAATTCCTCTTATTTTAGGGAGACCTTTTCTTGCCACTGCTAATGCTTTTATTAATTGCAGGAACGGTCTCATGAAATTGTTCATTTGGTAATATGACTCTTGAGGTGAATATTTTTCATATTGGAAAGCAACCACGAGAGGAGGACGATTGCTACCATTCATATATGATAGACACACTTATCTCAGAGGAGGCTTATAGAAAACAGGATTTTGACTCTTTAGACTACCTTCTTGATTCTGAATTTGAAGATTTATTTTATCCTGATGATACAACTAATGTGTTTGGTGTTTTTGACTCACAGGATAAAAGGACTCGATTTTGGCAACCACGCTTTGAAGAATTGCCTCGTGGAAGAGAGAAGCCAAAACCCTCTAAACTTAGAGGCTCCAAAAGTTGAACTTTCTCCATTGCCCAAAGGTTTGAAGCACGTTTTCTTGGGAGCAGGTGATACCTTTCCTGTTATTATTTCTTCAGAACTTAGTGTTGAACAAGATGAAAAATTGATAAACTTGTTAAAAGAACATAAGTCTGCACTAGGATGGACTATAGCTGATATTAAAGGTATTTCTCCATTAATATGCTCCCATAGAATCCATATAGAGGAAGGTACCCAACCTCGTAGAGACCCCCAAAGAAGACTTAATCCAACAATGAAAGAAGTGGTAAAGAAAGAAGTCTTAAAACTATTAGATGCAGGTATAATCTATCCAATATCTGATAGTCAATGGGTAAGTCCAACACAGGTAGTGCCTAAGAAATCTGGAGTAACTGTGGTTCAAAATGATAAAGGAGTGTTTGTTCCAACTAGAGTAGTAACCGGATGGCGGATGTGCATTGATTATAGGAAATTAAATACAGCCACCCGAAAAGACTACTTTCCATTGCCTTTTATTGACCAAATTTTGGAACGTGTAGCTGGTCATCCCTTTTATTGCTTTCTCGATGGGTACTCAGGATATTACCAGATAGAGATAGCTCTAGAGGATCAGGATAAGACTACCTTCACATGCCTTTTTGGTACTTATGCTTTTCGTAGGATGCCATTTGGATTATGTAATGCACCAGCTACTTTTCAACGTTGCATGCTTAGTATTTTCTCAGACATGGTTGAAAAATGCATGGAGGTTTTTATGGATGATTTGACTGTTTTTGGTAACTCTTTTGATTCATGTCTACTTAACTTAAAATCTGTTTTGAGTAGGTGTGAAGAAAAAGGACTTGTGCTTAATTGGGAAAAATGTCATTTCATGGTGTCTTCTGGGATTGTTTTGGGACACATTATTTCAGAAAGAGGAATGGAGGTTGACAAGGCTAAGATCGAGTTGATCTCTAAATTACCTACACCTAAAACGATAAAAGATGTCCGATCTTTTCTAGGGCATGCTGGTTTTTATAGGAGGTTTATACAAAATTTTTCTTCTATATCTAGACCATTGTGTAACCTCTTATTGAAAGATGCTGAATTTGTGTGGACTCAAGCTTGTGAGGACGCATTTCAGACATTAATTGCCAAACTCACCACTGCCCCTATTATGCAGTCACCTGATTGGAGCCTTCCATTTGAGATTATGTGTGATGCCAGTAACTATGCTGTAGGAGCAGTCCTTGGTCAAAGAAGGGAGGGCAAACCCTTTGTTGTTTACTATGCTAGTAGAACCTTAAATGATGCTCAAATGAATTATTCTACTACTGAAAAGGAACTATTAGCTGTTGTTTTTGCCTTGGACAAATTTCGTTCTTATTTAATTGGTTCACCTATTACTGTGTTTACTGACCATGCAGCTCTGAAGTACCTTTTTTCTAAAAAGGATGCTAAGGCCTGTCTAATTAGATGGATTCTTCTTTTGCAGGAATTTGATCTAACCATTAAGGACAAGAAGGGCGTCGAAAATGTTGTAGCAGATCATTTGTCCCGTCTTGAGTTCCATGATTCCACTAATGTCCAACCCATTCAAGATGATTTCCCTGATGAACATCTTTTCACTATAAGCCAAGTACCTTGGTATGCCCATATTGTAAATTACTTGGTTTGCGGAGAAGTTCCATCTGACTGGAGTGTACAAGATAAGCGTAAGTTCTTGGTTGAGGTGCGTAATTTTTATTGGGATGATCCTTATCTTTTCAAATATTGCGCTGACCAAATTATGCGACGTTGCATTCCTGATAGTGAAATTGCTAGTGTCTTAAACTTTTGCCATGGCACTGCTTGTGGTGGTCATTTCTCAATAAAAAAGACTGCTGCAAAAATTTTACAGTGTGGACTCTATTGGCCCACTTTGTTTAAAGATACTAACAATTTTTGTCGTTCATGTGAAAGATGTCAAAAGTTGGGGGCTTTATCTCGCCGTCATATGATGCCTCTTAGCCCTATTCTTGTTATTGAGATATTTGACTGTTGGGGTATTGACTTTATGGGACCTTTTCCTCCATCTTTTGGTTATCTTTATATTCTTCTAGCTGTTGATTATGTGTCCAAATGGGTGGAGGCTATGGCTTGTCGTACTAATGATAACACAACCGTGGTAAAATTCTTAAAAGAAAACGTGTTGTCTAGGTATGGTACGCCACGTGTCATCATCAGTGACCAAGGGACACATTTTTGTAACCGTTCTTTTGAAGCTTTGATGCGCAGGTATGGTGTTCTTCATAAGATTTCCACCGCATACCATCCACAGACAAATGGGCAAGCTGAACTCGCAAATAGGGAGGTCAAGCAGATTCTAGAAAAGACTGTTAACCCGAATCGCAAAGACTGGTCTTTACACCTTTCTGATGCATTATGGGCTTACCGCACTGCTTATAAAACTATTCTAGGGATGTCTCCTTATCTCCTTGTCTATAGGAAAGCTTGTCATTTACCTGTTGAGCTAGAACATAAAGCTTATTGGGCTGTCAAAGCCCTTAACTTTGATTTGAGTGTTGCAGGTCTTCAAAGAAAGTTACAATTGTCTGAAATAGAAGAATTGCGGAATGATGCCTATGACAACTCCAAGATTTACAAGGCTAAGATGAAAGCGGCTCACGACAAACAAATCTTGAGGAAAAACTTTGAGCTAAATCAACGAGTTTATCTTTATGATTCTCGATTGCATTTACACCCTGGAAAGTTGAGATCTCGATGGACTGGACCATTTGTCGTAAAGCACGTTTTTCCCAATGGAGCGGTGGAGATTGAGGACCCCACTGATGGACGAATTTTCAAAGTTAATGGGCAACGGTTGAAAAATTATGTGGAAAGGGAAAGTCAGTTTATGTGTCTCGAGGAGATCTCTCTTGAGCCTCCTGTCTATCCTAATTAATCAGGTTCTATCTGTCTCATCTATCTGTACCATATCTTGACTTTTGTACCATATCTTGATTTTATTTTTGTTTTTATTATCTCATTGTCTTGCTTTTATTATTTATCTACCCCATATCTTGACTTTGTCTTTGTTTCTATCATCTATATGTACCATATCTTAACTTTATTTTTGCTTTCTTTATCTCATTGTCTTGCTTTTATTATATGTTTGTCCTATAATTTTTACTTTATTTTCTGTTTTTGCTTTTATTTTCTTTTGCGTGTTTTATTTTACTTCCCGGTTAAGTGGCGGATACGGTACTCCGTGACTAATTAAGTCGGTTTTTCAGTTCCCTAAAAACTGTAACCCAAACAAAAATCGTGCATTCTTTTACCTTTCAAAATGGATACGATTCTTTCAAACCTTCATAGACATTTTCCTTTTCTTCCTCCAAATGCATTGCTCAAAATTTACAAAGCACGGTTTGCAAGGTTAAAATTGCTAATGCTCATGGGTTTACCTGTTGATATACGATGGTTAATTGAAGCCAAAGTTCGATTATCTGGTGAATGTTCAAAAGCCTTTGTTTCTTTCATGCCTGGTTTGGGTAAAAGCTCTTACGCAAAAAAGCGAAGAGCAAATAAATTACAAGTTTGTCACAAATGTGCACGATGGACCTGTAACAAGCGATGTCGCTCTTTAGGATATGTGTCTGTCAATCGAGAAGATAAGATTCAGTTCATTAAGGATGGACTGAGTAAGGAGTCTCTAGATAATATCTTGTTGACTCTTGAGACGCATCTTTATGGACTTGTGCATCGAGAGATTTTAAGATTATGGACACAATTTCGGGAAGAGCAAGAACGCTATAGTCTCGGGAATCTGACTCAAAACGACCCTGTTTGCCAATTTATAAGAAAATTGGATGGGAAGCATATCCCCAACTCATAGAAGGTGTTTCAGCCGTTACTGGACGTAAAACCAGAGGAAGATGTGAGCCACAATCACAACTACCTGTACATATGCACTCTTGCTATTATTTTTGAGTTTCTATTTTTATTTTCAACGTTTGTCAGACAAACAGTTGAGCTACCTATATAGATGTCATTATTGTACCACCTTTTTGCATTCTATAAATACATCTCATGTTCTTCATTTGCATATACATAGTTAGTGAGTTGTATCAAAATGGAGGGAACCTCAGCTCGTCGATTCCGAAATATTTGTGTATTTTGTGGATCTCAGCCTGGTAATGATATAGCTTTTTTAGAAGCAGCTCATAATCTTGGTAAGGTTCTAGCTGAGAGAAAACTTCATTTAATTTATGGGGGAGGTAACCGTGGGTTAATGGGGTGTGTGTCAACAACTGCATACTCAAGAGGAAGTCAAGTTTTAGGCATTATTCCTAAAGCTTTAGTTAACGTTGCTGGGAAAACAGTTGGAGAGGAATTACAGGTCTCATCCATGCATGAACGCATAGCTCGTATGATTGTAAATGCAGATGCCTTTATTGCTTTACCAGGAGGTTTTGGAACAATGGAAGAAATCTTTCAAGTTGTCTCTTGGGCCCAACTCAATATCCACCAGAAACCCATAGGTTTGTTGAATGTCAATAATTTCTTTGATTGTTTATTGTGTTTTGTTAATCAAGCTGTGGAACAAAGGTTTATCTCACAATCAGCACAACGGATCCTTGTCTCTGCCTCAACTGCTGATGAACTAATTGATAAATTGCAAGCTTTTGTTTATGAACCAGACCCTGAAGCATCTCAAATTAATTGGTCAGTGGAAATGAGCAATAAGAGAAAATTGGATCTGACACTTCGTTTGTAACTTTTCTTACTTTTGGCTTTGTTCACAATATTTTATTAAGTGTTTTTCAGGTTTGTTTCTCTTGAATAACTGAAGCTTCAGGTGATGTCTCCTATACTTTCTCTTTCTACATTTAAACATTGAGGGCAATGTTTCGTTCTGGTTGGGGGTAGATAGGAGGCATATGTTTTGCATTGCATTGCAAAAAAAAAAAAATCTATTGGTCTGAGAATGGCAGTGTAAAGAGTTCATTATCTCTTGAGACGCATTCTGGATCTATTAGATCCAGAATGGCAGAGTAGGGAGTATAGTTTTGACCTCTTGAAACGCATTCTAACTAGTTGATTTGTTTTTGATTTTTGAATTATATTTCATGCACAGCTGCTTATTGCATGTTTTCTCGGTAATTCTTGTCTAAATGGGTTTGTTTTTCTATCTAGGTATGATTTCAAAATTATTGGTTTGAGTCATCTTTTCTATTTAGGTTATCAAAGAATGATTTCTGAAATTATTTTGAGCACAATGTTAAGCCTTGTGGTAAGATGGATGATTCAATGTATATAGCCAAGAGAATTCTCATGTTTAAGTTCACATTTTTTTAATCTCACACATCTTTTGTGAGTGAGTGGAGAGGTTGAGAAAACAGCTTACAAACTTTCATTGATCCTTTGAATTGATTAATCCTTGTTTAGAATGTCATTACTCGAATTGAGCTAAGGGACGATTCAAGATGAAATTTCAATTCTTGTGAAAAAAAAAACATAAAAAAAAGAAAAAAAAGAGAAAAAAAAGAGAAGAAGTTAGTTCGATTCAATAATGTCTTCATTCAATTTTAGAATATAGAAGTTTTATGAAGCAGTCTTTTCTCATCAAGCTGTATTGATTCACTCAAGATAAATGAAGTCCTAAAGGTAGCATGTTGCAAGAATGGTTTGATTCTAAACATTGGATTTTCCTATCTTTGGATCAATGTTAGTTGTCTGTCTGTCCTTAAATGTGACATTTCCTTGAGTGTTTATTCTATTTTCCAACTCCATGAGAGAAATCATAGCCTTTTTAAACAGTCGTTCACCTGTGAGGATATGGAGTTGAGGCTTTTACATAGAGTAATTTTCAAGGCTATATGTGTTGCGGTTCGTGGTAAGAAGGTTTGGCTTGATTCACATGTGCTCAGTTTTGGAAGTTATGATTGAAATAACCTTTATAGCAATTGTGATCTTGAACTGACTTTTTGTTTGAAATGCTGAAGTAGTTCTTCATGCTTCATTTACGCTTGAATTGCTAGGGACTAGCAATAAGCTGGCTGGGGATTGTGATAAACGCATGAAAGTACACTCTTAAGCATAAATAATTAATGCTAATTGGACAGTATTATAAAGCTTTTATGATATTTTAGCATAATTATTTTGCTTATGCTTCTTTTACATTTGTTTCATTTCTTTTGCATTTTCTTTAGTCTTTATCTTGAAATAAAGTATTGTCCTTAAATTGTGATTAATGGAAATCATTTTTTCAGGTTTAATAAAATGGACACAACTCTCAATCTATAGATCAAAATGGAGAGATTATTGAACCTGGAGCAACATGTCTCAATTTTACACAAAGTTGAAGAACAATCAAAAGCCCAAATCCAACATTTGATGGGCCGAAATTGAGACACAACAAAACCAAATTGTAGTTGTTTCTCAGCCCGACCCATGTCCAGTATTTGGGCCATATCTCAGAGAATACTTGTCCAAATTGCATGAATCTGGTGGCCCTGGAAAGCTGAGACAAAATCCTACAACTTTCATGTTTTCCACAAAGCCCAATTCGGTCCATTTGGTGGTCAAAAATCAGCTGCAAGTTGGTGACCGACATTGTGAAAAAATTGGTGGAAGTTTGGTGTAATAGTTCCATTTCATCACCTATTTAAGGACAACTTGAGGAATTGAATGGGGGGAGAAAAAAAATCATTTGAGTTCACATTTTATCATTGTATATTACAATTCTCTCTTGTATTTTCTTTTTAGAAATGATAAGAATGAATTGTAAGTTAGGCTAGAACTCTTGATAAGGCTAGAGATGAACTTGTATGTGTAGTTTATCTATTTCTCCACTTTTATTCTACCTCAAGGGCTATAAAGATTGTATGTTTGTTTATGTGTTAAACTCTTTCTCATCTTGTGATTTCTTTTTAATCCAGAAATTATAATTCTCAATTTCATATAAATTCAGTCATGCTTTCTTTATGTGATTCGTGTTGAATTATAATTGTTACTGGTAGTTTTGTTTTATGAGTTAGTCCTTTACTGTAATATTGTCATGTGATATATTGTCGCTCTTGGATAACTTGTAAGGATGAATGTTATTGGTAAATATTGCTTGTAAAGAGTTTATGCATATCAAATACATGTGTTTGTCATTTATGCTATACTATACATATTTTTTGATTGATTGTTTGGGATGTGAAACTTTCAATTGAGTTATAATTATTGAATCAAAGTGGAGATTAGATTTACAAAACATATAAGTGATTCTCGATGCCTTACTTCTTAATTACCATCGATTGTTTCCAATTATTAAACATTGTATTTTCTTTAGAACCAATCACTTCAAAGTTAAATTTTATATCTTTATTATCTTTTATATTTTTTGTTTTACTAACCTCTTTTATCAAAGGCCTCCTTGTGGATTCGAGACCTCAACGTATACTACAATAACCGCGGTATATTTTGGGCGTAACCACTCTTGGATTAATTTCTGTGAATTTTTGAAGTCATGTGTCAGTTTTCAAGACTCTTGGTCGGTTTCTTCTCACCTTTCTTCCCTTTACTTTCAAGGGCATTTTGGTCATTTTATTTCTTGATTTTCATCCTCATTTCATCATCAAACGTAAAAAAATCAAGTGTCTACAATGGCTAATGTAAAAGATATCATTTTTCACTGGCAAGAGTTGTTAAGTGAGGCAAAGTCGATATGACATTGAATTCTTTATCATGTTCTTTATTTAGAATAAAGATAGATTTTGTTAAAGAATTAGAATTTCTCTCAAAAGTCAAAGTAAAGGAGGCTACAATGGATACTAAAACTAAAGTCCAATGTTCTCATCGTTTAAAACTTTAAGGGTAAGGTCTACAAGAATGGATATGGAAAGGTTTTAAAATCCTGAACATGGGAGACAAAGAATGAAGCCCAACTAATTGAAAAAAGTTTTCATTGCAGTGATAAAGGCCATTTTGAAAAGAGATTGCATAGCATTTAAGGCTTGTATCTTTTCTAGAATCATTCTTTGTAGAATATTCCATTAATTATTGAATTATGTATACTAACCATACATTTAGTTCTTTGTAAAGCCTAAATAGGACATGACTTTTGAATGAAAGTGAGCTTGGCTTAAGGCTTGTATAAGAAGCATTGGTGTCTGCTCACGCAATTAGAGAATTGCACTTTTTGATATTTTTAGTTGTGAATGATTGTTATTTTTCTAGATATTGTGCACGAAATTTGGAATTTTGGATACTTATTTAAAATTCTGCTTATTTATTTTCTTTTAACAAGTTTGTTGTTATTAAAAAGAATAAAGAATTTTAATTTTTCTGGAAATGTTACACAACAATTTGCATATGATGGAAAACTAAAAATGGAATCAATAAATGATACCAAGTTAAATAAAGAAAGAGTTAGATTTTCTAACACTAATCGACTTACTTTGGCATTTCTGACTAGGCCAATTTTATGAAAAGGGATTCCAAGGATGGTTAAGGATGAATATTGAGTTCTTTAGATTTTGTACCTATAGCAATTTATGAATCAAACTTAGTGAGAAATTTTTCTATAAGCCATTAAGCTTAAAGGAAATAGAGCTAAAGATTATATTGATTTGGTACATAAAGATGTTACTAATTAAAGTAAATACATGAGACATATATGAGTATTTCATAAGATAATTACTCATGAAATGAGTATATTTACCTCATGCATCATAATCTAGAACTTTTGAAGAGTTTAAAAAGTAAAAGATAAAGGTTGAAAGCATTTGGGCAAATATGTCAAATAACTACGATCAGATCATAGTAGCGAATACCTCCATGGTGATGAAATACTATTCCAACTCACTAGAGTAGTAGATAGAGAATAGAACTCTTTTGGACATGGTTTGATCGATGTAAGATATTCAAAATTATCCACTTGTTTTAGGAAACCCTAAAAGGTACAAGAGGATAGTGCTTTTATAGTTAATCTGGTGTGAAAGAATATGCAATATGACTGCAAATCACTTAAAGGTTAATATATGAAGAATTATAAGCCTAAGAGCAATGCAGTATTAGAAGAAATGTTTAAAAAAACTAACACTAATCTGATTAATGATGATAGTTTCAAAGGTTTGACATCTTCTTCTAATACAAAACAAATATTAGATCCATTTACACAACCTTCTATGGTAACCCGATGTAGTAAGAGGATTGTTAGACAAACTCCTATGGTGGCTCGATGTAGTGGGAGGATTGTAAGACAAACCCGATAAATTCTTAGGAGTATCATAAGATACTGCAGGAAATGAATCTGATCCTGCTACTTGTAAAAAAGCAGTGCAAGATGATGATACTAATAGCTGGCAAAAGGCTATGGAATCGAAAATAGAATATATGTATTCTAATTCTGTCTAGGAACTTGTAAATGCACCTGAAAGGATAAAACCCATAGGGTGCAAATGGGTCTACAAGAGAAAGAGAAAAGTTGATAGGAAGATAGAGGCCTTCAAAGCAAGGCTGATGGCTAAGGGTACACTTAAAAGGAAGGGATCAACTACGACAAGACCTTCTCGCCAATAGCTATGCTAAAATCAATTCAGATTCTCTTATCAATTACCACTCATTACAACTATGAGATATGACAAATGGATGTCAAGACAAAATTCTTGAATAAAAATCTTGACGAAAGCATCTATATGATGCAACCAGAGGTTTCATAGAATAAGACCAAGAGTAAAAGGTTTGCAAATTGAAAAGTTCAATTTATGATCTCAAGTAAGCATCAAGGTCTTGGAACTTTAGGTTTGATTAAATGATCAAAACTTATCGTTTTATTCAAAACGTAGACGAGCCTTGTGTCTACAAGAGAATACAAGATCAAAAGGTTGTGTTTCCCTTTTTTTTTTTTTTTTGGTTGATGATATTCTACACATTGGGAATAATGTAGATGTACTATCATAAGTTAAACTATGGTTGGTTGAGCAAATCCAAATGAATGATTTGGGAGAGGCTAGTTATGTTCTTGGGATCCAACTCATAAGAGATAAGAAGAAAAAGAAACTAGCATTGTCTTAGGCTTTCTACATAGAGAAGATTATGCCTAAATTTGCAATATAGAATTCCAAGAAAGGATTGTTACCTTCCGAGTATGGAGTTAAGCTTTCTCGAGAGTAGTCTCTTTAGACTCCTCAAGAAGAGAAAGAGATGAGATGAGTTCCATATGCCTTTGCTATTGGGATTCTCATATATGCAAATCCAAATGAATAAGAAACAAGAAACTTGCTTCCCAAAGTTCAATTTAGTCAAGATATATGATATGCAGTGGGAGTTATTAATAGGTACTAGCCAAATCATACTTGCGAGCATTGGGTTGCAGTAAAGCATATATTAAAGTATCTTCATAGGATAGAGGGATATATGCCTGTGTATTCTGGTAGTGATCTAACTCCGGTTGACAAGTTCAGATTTTTAGTCAGATCCAAACTCCAAAAAGTCATCCTCAGGATCTATTTTCACTTTGGGTGGTGCAGCCATAGTATGGATAAATATCAAGCAATCAAGCATTGTTGATTCCACCATGGAGTATGTAGTAGCTTGCGAAGCAGCTAAGGAAGCTATTTGCCTCTATAAGTTCCTTATAGATTTGGAAGTTATTCCAAATGGAGAAAAGGCCATTACACTTTATCGTGATAATTGTGAGGTAGTGGCTCTTAGGAACTTGGAAACCGTAAGAGTGGAAAGCATATATTTATGAAGTACCACCTCACATGAGAGATCATGCAGTGTGGAGATGTACAAATATGTTATATCTACTTTAAGGGCAAGTGGGAGACTATTACAGATCTACCGTAAGAGTATGGATGTTTTTTTTTCTGTAATATGTAAACATTATTGTTATAAATGAATAAAAGTTATTATTTATAAATTACTTAAGTGTGACTGTATCAATGACTAAAGGTTCCAGAGATTGTACATTGACAAAGTTTCTATATATATGAGATATATCTGATACATAGAACTTTGTCATAGCTCAAAACTAGTTCATGACCTATAAACAAAAGTTGAGCACTTTGTTTAGACAAGGTTGTTGTGTCATTTGTCTTCAATGGGAAAATGGTGAGTCTCTAACTATTTGAAGTGGAGACTTCAGGACAAAGACACTTGTGTATAATGATTGCATTGAACATGGACCACGTAGAAATTATCCATTTGGTAGAAATACTATAACCAAATGTGAATCCTGCCTTAATCCTGAGTAAGTAGTGTACCTTTAGTATACAGGCTATGGTCTTTGACTGAAATAAAAAGTGAAATCTAAAAGAGTAAGGTTACTAACTTGTCTGGTTGGGGTTGTAAGATCTGTATGCTAGTAGATACTATACCATAGTTATGAAATTCATAACTTTGAAAGGATTGCAAAATACCACCTTAATGGCTTTACAATGTTTTATTTGAGAGAATCTTGGCCGAGTGTTTAACAAAAGTTGTTCATTGAAGTGAGATTTATTTTAATAAATATCAACTCATTTAAATGGTGTAAAATTGGTATCAAGGGCTCAAGATGTAATTGGAGGGACGACATGGTAAATCATACCTAGCTCCAATTATTGGTGTTCCATGAAAGGTAGTTATGTAAACCTGATGCTCAATGGATATGGCTCAAAGAAATAATTTAATCAGATTATATTATTAAGCCTTTTGTAAAGAGTATTTAATTCGAGAGTGAAACTTTGGACCTATAATGGAATGGACCAAAGTTAATAAGTGGAACCCACTATAGTTATGAGATAATAGGGTGTTGGGTCAAACTTATTGGGACTTGTAATTAAATATGTCTATCAAGGTCCTTGGGTAGCTGATATAAACTATCCAAACAAGGATTGGACTTGAGAAATTAATTATTCAATTTAATTAGGTTTATTAAAGAATAAAACCTAGGTATTAAATTAAATATATTTGATTAGTAAATGGGCTCATTATTTAATTAATTTGATTAACTAATAATAGATTATTTGGGCCAATTTAATTAATTAGGTTAATGGGCTCATAATTAATGTGATCAATTAAAAGCCTACATTAAATTTGGGTTGGACCTAATTAAGTGTTAAAAGCCTAATTAAAGACTTAATGAGATTAAGTTCTAGAAGTCCAAAAAATCAGTTAGACTAAGCCTAATAGGATTAGGTTTCCTAGTAAAAATTAAACATGGATTAACAGAGATATAAAACGATGAATTAGGTCAGTGCTATGATAGTTTTTCTAGTGAACAAGGAACAAGCCGTCACTATACATTGGTACTGTTCACGAGTGCTACTCATCAGTTACTATTCATAAGGCACTATTTACTGACTACTTTTCATATGTCATTGTTCACCAATTACTGTTCATTTGACATAGTCCAGTGATTTTAAGACGCTCATATGTCACGTTCAGATAGTTTTCAGACATACGTAGGAATTGAAATGGTGATGAGAAAGCAAATCAAAATTTTGAAGCTTGTGCTCACAAGATCTTAGTCTCAAAGGCTATTCCACAGTCTTGAAGTGTTCAGATTTGGCGCCAGGTTCCTACATATACATGTGTGAAAACTGCTATATTGTAATAGAAAATCCATATTGAGATTAGCTTTTGTGTGTATGAGAAGCATGCTCAAGTTGACCACTTAATTGGATTAAGTGCTAAAATTATGAAAAACAGCTTTTTATGGTGTGTGTATATATACACACAAAACTCTGTCACATGTTTATTTAAAAAAATATCATATGATGTCAAGATTTTTCAATTATGTTAATTTAAAACATTTCAGTTATATCCCCCGTAAAATACTATCAGTGTTTAAAGTCTAACTCAGTTTGATTTTCTTGCGTGTTATTTGACGTGTTATGTGTTTCATGTCAGTGAAAATGATTTGAGGGGGAGTTTGTTCAGTGGCAGGAGATATTTGTGATAAACTCTTATTTTAATTGTAATCTAATTCCAAAGTTAGGCATTTAATGCAGTCAATATTGGTAATAAAATCAATTTCAAATTTGGTTTTCTCAAACTGGATTGGATTAGGATATTGTGCTGGGTATTATTAGTCATTGTTAGGTTTTCTTAATCACATCATTATCCTTTGTGTATTAGCTTTCTCTCTCATTAACCCTAAGTGCAGCAGTAGCCAGTTTCAGTTGAAATCACCATGGCTTCCTCATCTAAAACCGAACACATAACTAACTTTTTATTACACACCAGTTCCGAAGATTAGTCAAGTTAGGAAGAGCAATTGCAATCATATCAGGAAGAACAATCAATATGAGTGAGGATGAAGAAATTCTAGTAAGTGGAATTGGAGATGGGGTGGAGCCTAATTCCATCAAGTTTCTCATAGAAGAAATTGAGCAAAATTGTGATCGGTACACTTTAAAGAGGAAACTTCTAATTGAGAAGCGAGTCAAGGTTTAAGACTTTAATAGTTATCAACTTAGAGAACTGCTTGAGTTAGGGCATTGGATCGGTGATCAATTTCCCACCATCTATTAAGCCTCTAATTCATGAATTTTATTTCAATATTCCTGAATCTATTGATAATCCTAGAAGTTATTATTAAGATGCATTGTAGAGGTAAACTAATTATATTTTTGCCAAATACCATCAATAACTTCCTGGATATACCTAATGGTAGCTCACATTCTGTTGAAGGTGATTTCAATATAAGTGAAATTGTTCATGAATTAATCAATAGAGATATGATATTGATTGGGACTCTAAAAATGGCATAGATCATAAATTTTTGACTATGAAGTATCGTGTACTACACAAGATTGCTCATTTCAATTAGTTCGCATCGACACACCAAAATCGAGTTAGAGAAGATAGGGTGAAATTTTAATATTGTTTAGGAACTAGCAGATTAATCAATTTGGGTTATAGATATATAGGATGATAGTTCAAACTACTCCTTATAAATCTGATTCTCATTTGCTTGTGTTCCCCTGTTTGATTCATGGCATCCTAATGCAAAATGGAGTTGAAATAATTTGGATGAAATGATAGAGGAGGTTCCTAGACCTATTACATAAGGTTTCTTGAAAAGGTTGCACACAACTTCTTGGGGGGAGGAAATTCCAGGACTTAGAGCTAGGCCCCCTAGACTAACTCTATTGAACAATGGGGATGAACAATTAGCCTTGATAATTGCTTCTTTAGCTAATATTGTGCACGATGTTCAAGTTATCAATTACAATAAAATTGAGCTTGAGAAAAAGATACATGCACAATTTGGAGCTGTTGGCTCGAGGGAAGGCAAACAAGCTGTTGATGAATCTTCTCCAAGGCAAGACTCCACTGATAAGCACTCCAATGTTCCAACCACACAACAATAACCACTGGTTCCTAATTCTGCTCAAATCCTTTTTGATAAGAATGTTCAAATTGAAGTTGCTACCTCTTTAATATGCTTGTCTGAGAAGCCTGAAACTAGTAATGATAGGAGAGCTAGAAGACTCAAAGAAATTATTGTTGCAATTACAACCTCTTCTAGTAACACCATTGCACATCCAAAACCACCTCTAGCTCTTGTCCAAACAACTTCATCTGTAACTAGCACAAAGGTGAAACATACTGTTGGCAAGTCTAAAAAACGCCCTTGCATGCCACCCAAACAACCCACTTGCAAATCAGCTAGACTTAACTGATCATTGAATCGGTTTTTAGAACTCAAAGATGTTATTTTTTATACTTCTGGTACTTTTTGTTATGTTGTGTTTAACTGTTGGATCTTTTTTGTTTTCTTTCTCTTGTTTTTATTCATCGGTACTTGTTGAGAAAACAAGAGGGAGAAACATGAAGGATGATGGATGTTTCTGATATTTTTTTTACTAATATTTGTTATGTCTATATGGTGTGTTATTTGAATTGTTGGTTTAATCATTTGCAGGTCCAAGTTATAAGTGCTTTTTGAGATTTTGTTTGCACGAATTATCACTATTAGTTATGTCTTTTCTAATTGGTAGTTCGTTATGCTCTTATTACGATGAGTATTTCATGGGATTTTTAGTTTATCTGGTTTAGTAGTTTAATCCCTAAAAAAGCTCTGTTACATAAAGCTTTGTTTTTCATTATGTTAAGCTCTAATGTATTATGATTAGCTTGCGAGGATTAATAGTGATATATATATTAGGAATTCATTCATGTTCCTTAATTTTGAAGCCCTATGTTTCATATTTGGTTTGTTAAATACATATTCTGGTGGTCAATTAAACTGTTTTGTTCTTCTTCTTCTTCTTCTAATTTTTTTTGAAAATTTAATAAATCTTCTTTGCTGATTTGCTTTTATGATTTTTCTATGGTTCAGAACTTGATTTTCAGGTTACTTCAAAGTTTAGGTTCATTATATTATGTATCTCCATTTTCTATTTTGGGTTGGTTTAAATTTTATTTCTTGTTAATGGAATCTTCATCTTTTGGCTAGTTTTAGCTATTTATGGTTTGTTTCGGTTTTCAGAGAGCTGGTATTCCTATTTGGTTTTCAAGCAGCAACATTTGAGGATTGAAGGCAGAATCATTGTAAGTTGTTCATGTTTTCAACTATTGAACTATAGTATACAACAATGGATATCCTAGCTAGGTATTCATTGTTATATACTATAATTCAACAATCAATGAAATAAATTCTGACTTGGGATTATTTTCTAAATTTGCAGATACAATTGGACTTTGATTGTGCTTGACCTGTCCTCTTTAAGGATATTTCATATAGATTCGCTCAGGAAAGGTTTTCAGAAAAAGGCTAAGGAAGTAATTAACCAGTAAGTTTATGCCATTAATCCTAATCATCAATATTCTAGGTTATGTATAATACAATTCTTTGAAACTACATATTTGCGCCTTTAAAAGGTTCATGATGTGGCAATCAGCGGTTGACAAAAAGATAAAGAAGAAAAATCCATGAATAATAGTAAGGTACATTAGAAAGTAATTTATTTTAATTAATTTTAACTTTTTCAGATTTCAATAGTTCCTAAACGTATTTGCTAGTCAATAGCATTGGTTTTTGCACATTTAGGGACCAAGATAAGATGGATCGATTGAATGTGGATATTACGTACTCAAATACATTAAGGAGATCATAGAAGAGCCTAATATCCTTTGTGACATCGTGAGCTAACCATGAATGGATAATATATTTTCTCACTGGTTCAGTCACAAGATATTAATGCTAATGTACATTGTTATGTTTTAGTACAAGAACAAGGATAACTACAGTGACAAAGACCTGAATTGGATAGGATCAGATTGGGCAAACCATGTATGTGGCATCATTCTAGAGCACCATTCTAAGAGAAAATGAAACAATGAGTTCAATCAAGTTTAATACCTAAAATAATTATGTGTTAGATGAAATTTTTCAATAAATCTAACTAATTTATTATGTGCTTTTCTAACTGGACTTGGCTTTTTTTGTTGTAGATGGAAGACTAACAAATTTGAATTATTTTTTGAAGATATAGATACTGACTTTTTTATTCTTTTTGTGTTAGATGGACGATATGATGAAAACAACAATTGTGAAGACAATGGATACAAACATTTGGCATTTGATCTATATGTTTTGGGATATTTTGTGAATGATTCTTGAAACTAGGATATGTAAAGTTTTTGGACTTTGTTTACTAATTACATAAGTGGTGGAGTTGAATGTGGCTTTTTTGTTGATCATGCGTGGATTCTTATTAACTGCTTGACTGATCATTCATTTTTTTTTTATTGAGAGTTCCTATTATATGAGTATGTGTTAATATGCTTCGAAAGTAGGTATGTCTTCGTTGGAAAGTATGAGATCAATGTTTGTAGCAAACAGTTGCTTCACTTTAAGAATTTGAAGCTAGTTCAGTTTCCAATTTGCAAGTATGACTTCACTATGCTTTAAATGTTCATGTAATTGGTCAAATCTTGTAGTTGCTTTGAATGTGTATGTGCTATATATTATTCCTTCATTTGATTCAAAACAGTATGGTGCTAGTGAAGTGCGTATGTTGGTGAGGTGCATGTTAGAGCAGATTTTGATATATATGATGTGTTAGTGCTAGTGATGTTTGAGTTGATATATATGATGCATTGGTGTTGGTGTTGTGTTGTTTTATTTGATATATATGATATATATTAATTCTTAGTTTTATTCAAGTGAAGTTGAAGCTAGTGTTGGTGAAGTGCTTTGAATGTTTTAGTTGATTTGTTGCTTTGAATGTTCATATTATATATTTAACTAGGATGGTGCCGGTGATGTGTTGTACTTCTCTTTGATAGCATCAACTAATTTTGCAGATGGAGGAAGGGATGGATTATATGACAAAGTAGGTGGTGAAGTATTGGTGATGTGTTGCAGTTATTTGGTGATGCTCGGAAAATTGTTGTGGTTGCTTTGATTGATTTTGCAGGTAAGTTTGTTCCTACTTTAAGACTATTTTGAGTTTGTAATTGGGTTCATATATTTACTTATTCTTTGTTTTCAGTGAGTTCATCAATGTGTTTGTTGATTAATATGATTTGGACTTGATTTCTAATGTGTTGATTAGTTTTTTTTTTTTAAAAAAAATCAATAATTCATATTATAAAAAACTATTTTAAAAAAAAATAATATATATAATACTTGGCTGATACAAATCAGCCATTATATATGTAATTTTTTTTTATTTTTTCTTAACATATTTGGTGACTAAAAATAGCCAATTTTTTAAAAAAGTTCTAGGAAACTAAACTTGTTTGTCAAAAACCGATAAATATTGTAATGATTACATCATAATTACCGGTCAGAAACCACCAAATGTTGTTAAACACATAATTACCAGTCAATAACTGACAAATATTAACAAATTTTCAATCATCCAATCTTACTTACCAGTCAGAAGCCACCAAATATGGTAAAATTAAAAAATGTGACTGTTAAAAATAGTTAATTAATCATACTTACCAATTAGTAATCGAAAAATATGATGAAATTTAAAAAATGTGACTGCTGAGATCACCTATATTTGACTGAAAAGTGACAAATATGGACCTATCATGAGCATCTTCAAGTAACTATACTTGTCACTTACTTGTGAGAAGTATGGTCTTGCATATATTTGACATTTTGACCGACCACCAAACATACTATATTTGGTAGTGCCATTGGTGTCTGTTTCAAAATCATCAAATATAAAGTTATATGGCGGCTAAAAAAGGCCAAATATGGACTTTTTTCTAGTACTGTCTACAACATCCCTCACCAATTATGGATAGACCTAGGCACCACATTCATCACCAAGCCAAGCAAACCGATCACAATTCATTCAAGGTAATCAAGTTATACATAAAGCCTTAGCATAGAGTCAAGCATAGTTGTTCATACATACTAGCTTTAGGGGTTAATTCGTAGCCATTCCTCATTACCCAAAACATTACCTAAACACATTCACCACTCATCCAAGTCACACCCATCACAGAGTCAAGCCTAAACACCATTATCTATATGCATATTTGATCTAGGTTTTCAAATCAAGTCATTGTAGCAATTAAGTTCATTCCTCCTCATCCACACATCATCCTAAAAATACCTTCATCATTCATTCGATCACACATCATTCATTTAATCTTGCCATTACACTAAAAACCATCCTATAGTCATTCCTTCTAGGGCTCCACACCAAACGAACTTGTGTAATTGTTTCCTCATGAATATACATGTATGTAGATCCATTATACTAAGGAGGATCCAATTTCAGTCAGTCTCATATACTTACTCAATCACAAGATGAGCCCCAAATATTCAAGTTTAACGGTCATTTGGTGTCAACCCTACAAGAATACCAACACTTATCTTCTTGATTTGCTCCCACCGCCAAGCACTCTCCTAGATCCTCGACCTTTTTACTTCTGATGTTTGCCATCATATATTCGCAACATGTTGCTTCTTGACCTATCGACAATTTCAAGGTGATGTGGACTAGCTCCTCGAATCTAGGTAGAAGTCTCTCAATGATAAAAGACACTTTGGATTTTCCTTTTCCTTGAGGGCAGAGAGTATTTATGTAATTTATCAATTCCTATCAAGGGCAGATCTGTCTTTGTATTCTTGTTGCAAAAGTAAGACTCAATAAGTAGTTTGTAAGAATATCACCATTCTTATTTTTATTTTTGTATGCATTTACCAGATGAAACCAACATGTATATTGCAAGAGTTTTGAGAATGTTGCAAGTCAATCAAGAATATTACTTCATATGCACATAACATATATGTATAACAAATGCTACACAAATAATCAAATCAATAAAACCAAATCCATATAATATGATAGTGCAAAATGTTATTAGATGAGTAAAAGTTACTAGTAAATTAGTAAATAAGAAAAAAATGATTTGATAATTATTAATTCTATTCGGTTACACTACATCATGGAGTTGGTTTATACAAAATAGGTGTAGATTACTTCCAATTAGCTAGATTTTAGTACTTTTATGAGATTATTAAGTTATCGGTTCAATAACATTACCAAATCAATAATATTCATTTAATTTGATTTGAGTCTCATTTAATAATAATTTTATAAGACTAACTATATTTGTTAGTCAAGTAATGTTATTGGTCCAACAGCATAGTTGGTATTTGTTTTTATGTACACAAGATTCAAAGCAAGAAGAAGCAAAAGTTCCTATACAATTTATTCTTGCTGCCTTTTAATTGTTTATGTTCCATGTTTCATTTGATTGACATAGATAAATTAGTTTTCTTTTCAAAAAGTATTACTAAATTGACGTTTTATATAAAGATCATAGATTATTTATTTATTTATTTATTTATTTTATTATATAGTAGTGATAAACTCAAATTAGAAAAGAGATATCATTTGCTCATGGTAATTAAGAATGCATTTATGTTGACTTTTTTTTTGGTAAATTTTTAATGCTAAAAGTTTTTAATTTAATTTTTGTTTTAGTTGCAATCAAAGAAAATCATGTAAGTGATTAAATAAGTTCATTTTATGTTTATTAGGAGAAGCTGAAAATCGGGATTTTTTTTAATTAACTCTTTTTTACTGTATTTATCTAAAGTTACAAAGTATTAAAGATACGATTATTTTATTTTAAGAGTTTTAATTGCCTTATTTTTCTTCATAATAATTTTTTTATAATTTAATGTTAAAAAGTAGTTTTATATTTATCTGATTAAAAAACCAATAAATTTAAGGATCCTGTGATATATATCATTTATTTTTATTTTGTAAAGACAATTCTAAGTTTTTCCAGTCAAATCAAACCCGCTACAACGAAAAAAAAAAAAAATCTATTTCAAATCCAAGAGTACCACATAAATCACATGAAGATCTAAGAGATATTTTCAATTTTCAAGTTCCACGTTTTATAAGTTTAATCTTCAGTCCAAACAAGAGTAACTACGTGATATATTCAAAAGATAAATTTACACTGAGAAAAGGAAGGTTTTGACAAATTAGGAGGGAATCTGAGACGTGACAAAGAGAGCGCTAGCAAAGAAATTAAGGTCTCAAACAACACACTTGTTGAAGATTCACTGTTGAGAAATCAGAACCAAAGAGAGATTAGAGATTGAGATAAATTAGAAAGATAACTTTAATTACTTTAAAAATAATGCTCAAAGAAGGATGAAACAGAGCATATAACAAGTAGAGAAGCAACTTAACTATCAATTATAGAATGGTTGCCCGCTTTTCCTATGGAATGGAAATTCCTCTTCATCGAACATACTTCGATTGTGTCTTCGAGTTAAATGCATTGACCATCTTTAATTTCATACTGAATTTCGATATGATTCATGGATATACAAATGCTCCAACTAAGGATCAACATGTTCTCTCTCACGGAAATCTTTTCCTTGGAGGTGTGATCATAAGGATTGGTTACTTCTTTGGAACACACTCACCCTCAAAGATTTAGAGTATAAATGGATCAAAGGACATTACAAGCAAAGAAGCATAACTAACTAGCAACATGTCATGTTGATGTCATGAAATAACTTGGAGAAGAAACGCAAATTAAAGTGGTTAGAACGAAAAAATTTGAATGAAAAAACCAATTATATATTAAAGAGGTGATATGAAAATTAACTAGGGCTTAACAAGATCAAAATAGGGGTATATCCATAAGTGGAAGCCGGAAAATTAGAATGTAAGGATAGAATAGAGCAACCCTTTTTTTGTAAATCCACTGCCCAAAACAACAAAGATTGGGCCTGGTCCACGACGCCCCAAAACAAAGAATGTATGACCACGAGAAGTCAACAGACAGTCAAATAGGCACTCAGACGACGCCGTGGGATTTCTCCGTTACAGAGCTACCCATTTTATCTCAGATTAGACACGTGGCAACCAGCAACAACCCCAACTTCTGAACTAAACTAAACTAGCTTAAACTCCAACTTCTGCACTAGAAATTGTTGTTCGAATCCAGACGCACACAGCTTGTTCTCGTCAAGATTTTGGAAACAAAACACTTTGCATGGAAGTGAATTGAGATGAATTTATGAACCCACTGTGAAAAGTTGAAATATGCAGAATTTGGCTCCAAGCAAGACATTGGTTTCAAGAGGGAAACTTCCCTTGTTGCTTCTTGTTGATTCTTTGCCTGCTTGTGCTAATTTATCTAGAAACGCCCTTTCGCATTCATGTGAGTTTCTATCAATCTTTTGTTACTATTATTATTATTATTATTATTGTTCATCTGTTGTTGTTTAGATAGAGTATGAAGGGTATGAGTTTCTGAGTGTTGATTATTGTGTTGCTTGTGGTATTTGGTTCAATTGTTATTGAATTTTTAAGTGTAAGGGCGCAATTTAGTTGTACTAAATTCGTGTTACATGTTACTGTAAGTGGATTTGAGAGAGTTGAAGTGTTTTATTTGATTTAGATGATCATTTGTTGCATTTGAGATATCTGGGTTCGGAGATTTAGAGGCAACTAAGAAGTGAAGATACTCAACTCAACTTAGCCTTCAATTCGAACTAGTTTGTGAACAATTTATTTCACTCTAGTTAATGGTTGTACATCTTTACATTTGATTTATGATTGTAGTCCTGTATATGGTCACATATTCTATGGAACTTGTATAATTTTTTTTTTTTGGGTGACGACAAGAGGTTCTGTTCATATGTCCAATGAAACTATCTGAATCATATGGCCAGCCTTGAATAGATTGAAAATGTGTTTTTTCGTGAGGTTGAGCTGGTCATTCTTCTGGATTTAATCCTGATTGTACATTTTTTTCTCTGCATACAAGAATATATGCCTGCAATGAGATTACTTTCTTTTGTGTTCCATTTTTTGACAGTCTATGTTTTATGGTTATTGAGCATCATAATAGTTTGCGTAACTTATTTATAGTAAGATGTAGAGAAATATCGAGGTTAAATTTCGCATGTGGCAAAGTCAGAGCCCAAGCATCTAATATTGGCATTGGGTCTGGGGGCTATGAAGGCAGGAAGGAAAATGACAATCAAAAGATCATTGCCAATGGTCCACCAAGTGATGGTACATCTGAAATGTGAGTTATATTGACCTGGATGACCTTTACTTGCTAGAAGAGGATAAATTCATATAATTTAAATCTTAAAGGGCCATTGCCATTAGTGTTGATAACATCTCTGTTTATAGATTTTAATTATGGAAGTGATAGTAGAAAGTAGAATCTGTTGCAAATGGTTAATTGAATTTTGGTATCATTGTCTGTATATAAATAATTTAAACATGCAACAGAAAAATAAGGATACATGACTTCTTTCTTAAGTTTTGCAATGTTTTATATACCAGAGGTAATCTAGTTATCCTGCTTTCTTTGTAGTGCTTCTGATTGTTCATGTATATGAGTAGGGCTAAGCTGTATACAATTGAGTTTTGCTCACTTGTATTAATCTTCATGGATTTGCAGTCGGAAGCCTCCCAATCGAATTCCATATCCTATCTCTATGGCTATAGTGCTATTTGGATGCGCTTTAGTATTTTCATTGATTGCCTTTGTGAAAGGACGACCAACATCACTTCTAGCTGCAATAGCAAAGTCAGGCTTCACAGCTGCATTCTCGTTGATATTTGTTTCTGAAATTGGAGACAAGGTAGCTAAGATAAAGCTCATAATAGCTTTGTTCTACTATTCTAGCGATCGGTAAACTTTTTTAGTGTCTGTTTCTTTTTTTGTCCTCTTTGAGTTATAAATTTTTATTGTGCACTTAAATCCCTTTGATTGACTATATATCACAGGTTGTTGAAATTATAAATTTAATGTTGCACCCTTTTTAAGCACTTCATAGTTTTACTTGTTGATTTAAACATGCTCTAATCCTTGGAGTAGAAGGCTGGGTCTGACAGTATAGACTGGTTAGGAAGATTTTGTAAACACTTGCTAAAGAGTTTTTATGAACAAACTTTGGTTTGATATCTGCTAATTGCAAAGTCGTTTCCTTTGGCATCCATAAAAAAGAAAAATAGAAACAAAGGGAAAGTTATGTCTTTTTACTTGTTTATAACTGTTATTGCATATGAACATCTTTTTTCTTGTCAAGTTCTTCATGATTAGTTGATAGAATTTGGTATTCTAAGTACCATTACAATGGAAATAATATGCGTGCTATAGCTACTTTCTCATACTTTGAATGCATGCCCATTAGTCCTGATTTCTATATGATTTCTTTACGTTAATATATTTGGCTGAATTTGAGATTTTGTGCCTTTTTATCTGTCCAGACATTTTTCATAGCTGCACTCTTGGCCATGCAATATGAGAAAGGACTGGTATGTCCTCTAATGACATTCTTCGTTCTCTAGAGTTTTGTCTATCGTTACTCTTTGTTTTAGATTACTGGAATGGCATTCACTGTTCAATTTTAATACAAACCAACTTGTTCGTCTGCTAACAAAATCTTCTACTTTCAGTTTAGTTTACATTTCTGTTTCTTTTTTCTGATTTATAAATCATTTATCTCGAAAAGGGAAAGTGAAAATGGCATATAAGAAAATATGGCAGCCTTTATATCTACAAACAATATCTAAAACCTTTTTCTTATTTGTGCACGGTATGCTTATTAGATGGAAAAAGTGGAGAGTTGTAATAGCATTCTCAGAGTCACTGCCTTCATTTCTAACTATCAAATCTTAGTGCTTTCATATTAGTTCTTCAAAGTTACTAGAGGCAATTTCCCTCAATTCTAGTATTTTCTGTGAAATTCTGAATTTAAAGGGATGGTTAATTAGCTCGTCTCCATTACTTCGTCATTTGGTTTGCATTCAAACTTTTAATGAGTTTGGTTTTTGCATTGGCATTCATTATTTGGATAAAAAGTAATAAATTTTTGACAATTGGGTCCTAGTGGCTTGAATCCGGATAATTTGTTTGGCTCCATTGGGTGCATGTTGCACTTAAAACAGGGATGAAAACCCAAGAGCTAACTGTATAGGCATTAGCATATATATACATGAGAAGGTTGAACAGACTTTAGAGAGATTTAAAGTTATTGCCGCAGGTAAGAGTAATTATAAGATAACATATGGTTATTGTAAATTGATGGTTTTGGGGGGGTGTGATGTGTTGCAAGCGGAGCTGGACCCAGAAGTTCAATGGACTTGTGAGTTATGCAAGACAGTTTCCTGGGAAAAAGTTTTGGACATGCTGTCCACAATTCCAAAGTGTTCTTATCATTTTCCTCTTTTTAATTTCTAGGTTTTTTTTTTTTAAATTTTTTTTAAAATTTTTTTCACCCTCTGGGGATTAGCCTTAAGGCTGGACTATTTAATCAAGAAAAGGGTTTCATTGTATCTGGTGCTAATTTTGTAAAAAGTATGGTGCAGTTTTTCTTCATTTCATTGATCATCTTATTGTTGCTAGGTATGCTCTTTTTGATTCATTCACTCTAAAGGGTATATCTCAGTAAGTGTTAAAAGTTAATGTTGTGGTAGCGATTGAGATTTAGTAGAAACAGGAGCATACTTGTCAGGGAGAGAGTTTGTTGTATTTGGTGTGGAACATCTGGTAGGCGAGGAATAATAGGGCCTTTTATGGAGGGAAACTCCAGCTGGAAGCTAAAGGAAATGTTCTTAAGGTTGTTTGTTGGTGTTCTCTACCAGATTTACTTTTGTCTTCTTTTTTGGGAGTTTTTGAATGTAGCTAGTTATAAGCTCAAACTTTGAGCTTCCTCTTCAATATTTTGTTTATACTTTTGCTACACTTCTTTTGATAAGCTTTTAATTATAAGAACATAAATAATTAACTTCAAGGGATGGGATTAGATATGAAAAGCTCTTGGTGTTGTGTTTCAAGGTTGTGTGTGTGTGTGTGTGCGCCATCTTTCTTGAGCAAGGGAAGGGTGAGCTGAGAGATTTTGGAGCATTAAAATATACATATAGGAGGTGGGGGTTGACTAACTGTCAATGTATTGCTGACCGTGTTCCATAATATCTAAATGATAAGATCTTGTATTGCTCAAATTTCTTGCTTTGGGACTGAATTCTTTTCACAATGTTTTAAATGATTGACAAGGTTCTTCTGGGATCCATGGCTGCTCTTGCTCTTATGACAGTCTTGTCAGTTGTTATCGGAATAATATTTCATTCGGTGCCTGCTCAGTTCCAGACAAGTAAGTTGTAGTTTTTGGCTCTGATTCTGAATAATTAGCTTATATTTATGTGTTTGTTAACAATTTCATAGGAAAACATTTATGAGATCAACATGTGGGCTAGTAAATGACAAATTAACCTTTTGAATGGTAGCTTAGCAAGTGTTTAAACCTCTGGAAAATAATTTGAATGATTTTATTTGCTCATTCATTTCTTGCGGTATATTAAAGCTATAAATGATCCTATGCTTCAGCTACCCTTGAGTTTGCTGCTTACCTCATTTCCCAAGGCTCTCTAGCTATAAAACCTCTTTCTCATTTTTATGCTATCTTAGTGCTCCTTATGAAGCAATTATTTCCTTTGTTTCACGTAGAAATTAATCTAAACCACAATGCTTATCCTTCACTGATGCATGGTCTGAGTTCCTGTGCTGAGGGAATAATGCTATGAAAGATCGTGGACGAAGGTTAGATTTTTTCACCTCCCTGAGGTTTGATCTAATTGCAATGGATTCCCCTGGTTTAAAAGATAGGCAAGGATTGTTTGTGAAACTTCAGGTGATATTCTTTTGGTGATTTTCAAAACCTTGTGGGAGGTTTCTACCTATTTTTCAAATTAACGATGTTTTCCTTTAAAGACCAAAGGTTATAGAAATTCAATAAAATTTTACCTGTTGTCAAAATGACTGAAATTATCTCAAGGAAAAAAATGGTCTTATGGCTCTAACTACATTAATTACCATATTTGCTTCATCCTAAACAATAAAGAGGCCTATCTCCAAAGTATTGCCCATGAAAGACCTTAGAAATCTTATATATTAAATGCTTCTGGTATGTCCATTTTGTTGGGCTACCACATAGTGACACTTCATTGACAGTTGATTTAATCAGTTGTATTGGAATGCTGTTCTTATTTGAAATATTAAATTGGAAACTGTTAGTGTATTGGTGTCCATTCCAAAGTCTTGTTTGTGCTAGTAGGTCATTGTGAGAGACATTCTACAACTCAGTTTCTGACTGTAATCATCACTTTCCAGCTTCTTTACCCAACAGCCTTCTCTAGTTTCCTATTTCACTTGTATGATCAACTTGAACATAATATGCTCTCTCTTTAGTGTTAAGTAACCATTTGACCCAGAGCTTAAGCTATTAGCTAAGGGCCAAACAATATATTAAGCTCCCTCTTATGGGCCCCTTCATATACTTCATGTTGAATATGGACCCGACTAATACCAAAAGAAACCATTTAAATCCAAACAGAACAGATGACTGAAATTTAAATGCAAATAAGTGACACGTGGGTGTTCTAACCTAGGATCCATTCTTTAATGCCATATTAAGGCTCTGTTCTTTTATGAATCCAAATCCTGTTTTCTGTGCTGCACATTTTCCAATGTAATTTACATTCAATCTCAACCACATATTCTTTTCAAAATTCAAAATAATTTAAAATCAACCGCATATTCCTAAATTCATTTGAAAACAAAAATACCGGATTCATAAAAAAACACATCAACCACTAAATTTAAAAGCTTTAGCCATCAGGTAAGAGTCCAAACAATAGTACTAATCGTTCTCTATCATTTTGTACTATATTTTAAATGGTAAGAAGAAATATACACGTTCAAATTCTGGTGAGTTCCATGCTTCAAACATGTTTTCAGCTTGTTGAGCAGTAGTATACCCATCATATTTACTTGTAAAGTTTTTGATGTTTCAATACTAAAATCTTCTGGTCCGGAAACAGCCTTGCCAATTGGGGAATATGCGGCAGTAACTCTATTGATGTTTTTTGGCCTCAAATCAATAAAAGATGCATGGGATCTTCCTTCAAACAAAGCTAAGAGCGGTGACAAGAGTGGCCCTGAACTGGATGAATTTGCTGAAGCTGAGGAACTTGTGAAAGAAAAGGTTATCTTTTAATGTTTTAATCAGAATGACTTCTTCAATTTCAGGAGAGCATGCCTTTATTGTACATTATGTAAGTTATGTGGAGTTTAAAAAAAAAAAAAAAACGTGATGACTTTGGCCGAAAATCTCTCTCTTTTTCTCTCTCCATTTGTCTGTTTGTGTGCTTGCCTCTGCTAGTATAAATTCCAAAGAAAAATACGATGGATTTTTTCTTCAATGTCTTCAGGTGTCAAATCGGCTTTCAAATCCACTGCAGATCATCTGGAAGTCATTCAGCCTCGTATTTTTTGCTGTGAGCATCTTTTACTTCTGATTTGGCACAGTATTATGCATCGAGTAGAAGATGTTGGCCTAATTTTTTTTTTTTTTTTAAATATTCTCTTCAATCAGTTTTAATGCAAAGCACATTTAGTTCATTTGTTTGGACTTCCACAAATTGTTTGTAGCCTCAGATCATTCAATAGCTTTAATGGGCTGGTTTACTAATTAGTAATTGACAACTCCACTTTCTAAAATTATTAATCTCAAATTTACCACATTTTTATTTTACTTTAGGAATGGGGAGATCGCTCAATGCTTGCAACAATTGCTCTTGGTGCTGCACAGGTGAGCTTTGCAGAATTTTATTTTTTCAATAATTCATTATAATGTAACCATAACTTTTTTCTGCCTCTCCTTTCTACAGTCACCATGGGGTGTGGCTAGTGGAGCAATTGCTGGACACCTACTTGCAACATCAATTGCAGTTCTAGGGGGAGCTTTCCTTGCCAACTACATATCTGAAAAACTGGTATGAGCTTACAATTTCTCTGTTGCTATTACAATCATATATATTCAGCTCAAACTTCATGTAACTCGCTCTATTTTCAATCAGGTCGGCTACATTGGTGGAGTGCTGTTTCTGGTTTTTGCTGTGGCAACATTTTTTGGTGTTTTCTAATTTGTTCGTAGGAATCTGGAAAAGAGACGAGAGAGTTTTCAGAGCAACTATAGCAGGATATTGCTTATTGTGGAGATCAAACAGAATTCTTAGTACTGAAAGAGATGGAGGAGCTTGAGTTCTACGACGCTGGAGCTCTCAACTGCGTGTAGTGTGTTGGAATATACTTGTACTTCAAAAGCTTGTGGAATGGTACCCTGTAGGTTATCCTAGTTGCAACAATAGTGCTACCTGAAACATTCAATAGTAGAGGACTCTTGCTGATGTTGCGAAATGAGTTTCTTGGGTAGTGAGTTTATATTCTGGTGGACAAGTTAAGGCCACTGTCCATCCATTTTACCATGTATTGACGTGAAAGACTTGATGATGGCTTCAAGATGTGGATGATATCGAGGTTTTAGTTGGTTTTTTTTTATTCTTAGAAAGTGCTTGCATGCTTCAACTTTTGATTGAATTTGCTTTGCCATTGCTTCTCATGGCTCATCCCTTGGTTTTTATGGTCACTCTATGTCAATATGCAAGTGCTTTTCCAAGATGAATGATATAAGACAAGTTAGGATAAATTAGGACACTTTATTTGACTTTTAGGGATTTAATGATAATAGGGATTTTGACTTTTCTTACTTGGGTTGAGTTTTAGTCGGACTGGATTTCCCTGGTTGAATCTTTTCCTATGGTTGGATTATTATTATTTTGAAAGAGGGATTTGGTTACTATGAATAGAGCATTTTTATAAATATATTAGGTAGAAACTATTAGTGATTAGAGGATTGTTATTTGAACCTCATAATCTCTCTTTAAGTCCCATTTTAATTAAAAAATGTGAAAAACTCGTAATTTACATATGTTTAAGGTAATATCAAAATTATCCTTCTTTATATATCTTAAAATAAATTTTTTTTTAAGCAATTAACAATTCATTATTATTGTTGCTCTCAATGAATTGTATGAGACTCTTCTTCTTAGGGACTCGAAAACTATTTACCTGTTCTATTATTTATCTAGGATTTTACTCTTTCTAGTTAAAGTATATAATAAAACTTTATTTTTTTACAAGGATTTTATGAAGCATACAAAAATCAAATTTTTAAATAACAATAACAAATCCATTTCTTTTATATGTACTTCGTATCGATTCAATTAATGTCATTCTACCGAGAAAACTCACAAATTATACAATTATCTGAGAATTAAATAAAAAATGATATAAATATCAAAAGTTCAAGGATCATATCATATTTCTAGAAAAGGCACAAGAGTTACTTGCTCATTTATGTTGAACTGAATAAAATAAAAATGTTTAATTCATAACAACTGATTAAAAGTCGTAAATAAATGTAAATAAATAAATATACACACACACATCCTAAAATCAAAATGATAACTTAATTCTTCTTCATGATTGTAATTCCAATACTTCAATTCATCCTCCATCATTACAAAATCACTCTATAAACATTGGGTATATTAAGCCAACACATTGAATTTGATATTATTTTGAGTAGAAAACGATGGCTTAGGGTTTTGGGAAAAAATTTAAATGAGATAATTGTTAGAATATTAAAATAGGCATATTTAAAATTGTTAATGTCATTTTTGATAATTTAAATCTTAATTTTTTTTAATTAAATGAGGCTTAGCGAGAAATTTTAAGAGGCTCAAATAACAACACTCCAGTGATGATTACATACACGCATATTTCTCCTTTTGAAATTCTCTCACATTATTTTCTCTCATTTCTTTGTTCTCCAATTACTTATCCTTTTCTTTATTTACTTACGTAACGGGTTTCTGTCAATAAAATTTTGACAAATATTTAAAAGAAGAATATAAAAGTGAAAATTATTGACAAATGTTGGAAAATGTCAATCAACAAAGTCCAACACTCATTGAGAGATTCATAATCGAGACTCTGCAATTTCCATAGCTTAGGAGTCGGGAATAAAAATTGAAGAAAGAAGGGGGGGGAAAAAGAAAGAAAGAAAGCAGAAAGTGTAGTAAATGAAAGTGGTTTTGCCACCACTTAATACGTGTATCGAAGTAAATCTTTGTTGTTTGAATTTCATTGGTGGATGAATAGGCAAAACTTCATTGGCTATGCTATTGGTAGTTTCGGAGCCATTTCTTGCAGCAAAATTCACTTTATCAGTTCAAAGATTGGCGAAGCTTAATTGGTTGAAATTTTGGCAACTTATGTGGGATTATTTGAGAACTAGAGGCGGTGAACTTGTCCTATGAATACCCCTCCCAGTTTTGTATTTGGATATGCGTACCTCTAGTAGTTAAAGCTTCCTTCTCTCGTTTTTGTTTCATTTCTTCTCGCCAATTTCTCTCTTCTCCTTAACACCTTCTCACGGCCCCATTAGCCTTAATCAATACTATTTCTCCTGCATAAATTAAAGTGTCCTCACGTTTTATTACTCTATATAATATATAAAAATATATATAAACACACAATCCGTAGCATATTTTTTTAACTTTATGCTCTATTTGTATCTTTTATTACTTTGTTTATTTATCTGTATATTTTATATATTGTATTATCTAACTAGCTATTTTATAAGTATACTTTGTTATTGTCATTAAATTGAACCCTCCACGTCAGAAAGTAAAATTAATTCATTATTTTATTTTCTCTCATTATTGTTTCTATATTGTTAGGTTTTGCAGTGTATGGAAGTTACGAATAATATAATTGAAAACATTAATGTAAATCGGAACAAGATTTTTACGTGGTTTGGTTATAACCAACCTACATCCACAGGCAACAAGAGTTACAATCCACTATGTTGTATGTGTTTACACTCGACTTAGGACTCTTTACAGTGGTAGACACCCGCTCACTCACTAACTTAATCTATGTAAACTTGATCAACCATGATCACAACCATAGTCCTTCACACACTCTTCTGATGCTGCTCTTTTTCTGTCACGATTATCATAACTACACACAGTTAAGAATAACATAACACCCGTAACTGGTATAGACCCATAACTGGTACAGACACATGTGATTACTCAACTTGCTTAAGATCACACGATTTATAACAATTACCCAAAGCCTAAAGCTTTATACAAGACATAAAAAACAAATAAAAAAACGCACTCAAACTTGCTCTTGCTTGCTCTCTCTCAATTTGCCTTGAATGCGTTGAATGCCTTGAATTTATTCCACCAAAAGCTATGAAGATAGCTTTATATAGTATTTGATATCAATTGTAATCCTTGTCAAGATCCTGTAGAATCTCAATAAAACTCATAAGGAAAGTTTGGATAACAATCAAACATTATAGGAAGTGATAATATACTTCTCCTAAGTAAACTAGAATACTTAAATAATATCCTAATCTAATAAGAGATAATTAATACAAATATAAAACTTCCTATTCAACTAGGATACCAAATCTAAACTTATTCCTATTCAACTAGGATACCATATCAAAACTTATCCTATTTCAATTAAAATTCTCCTAATACAAAACATCTATATAAAATAAATGAGATTAGGAAAATATCCATATTTAATGTTTTTATCACATGATGACAAATTACTCATGTGCAATGCACATGCACGTCAAAACCAACAATCTCCCCCTTGGGCATCTTGTGATGAAAACATCTAAATGTGTAAAAAAAAAAATGCATGAGGAACAAAGACTATAATGACAACCTAAAAAAATAAAGAAACAACCAAATAACATCTGAAACATTCGTACTTCTCCCCCTTGTTTTCTGAACAAGTGCCAAAGTATGAAAGAAAAACAAAATGATAAACAAAACTCCCCCTGACTAAATGATCTTCTCTTTAAATTGTGCATAAATGTGAATTTTTTTTAAAAAAAACCAAGAAACTAATTAAATCAAGTACTCCTGCAACTGAACAAACTCCCCCTCAAATCAATTTCGCTGACCTGGAACTTTTGACACGTCAAAATACACTTAAGAGGATCAAACTGAGTCAGACATAAAGCACTGATCGTAAGTTGTGCAAACCGTAACTGAAAACAGTCAAAATCCACATAACAAAGATATCTGGACATCATATAATCTTTTTATAGCCAAGAATGTATTAGAGCTGTGGATAAACATAAATAATTTTTCATTATTTTATCACTTAATCCAATTGAGTGATCAACTTGAATATGCTTCTTACACACACAAAAGTTAATCTCAATGTGAATTTTCTGAATGAATACAGTAGCTTTCACACATGTATAGAGGTAGCACTTTTCCATTTGAGTGGGTGACCTCAACATATTTCCAAGATACATTGAAGTTACTCTCAATGGATGGCTTTCACACATCATATACTGGTAGCCCTCTCTGTATTTGACACATAATTACTAGCAAAATTATGCCAGCAACCCAAGTATGCTTGAAATATAAATAGACTAATGATGCTCCAGATATAAACAACATAACTAAACACTGTTATAATTCAAGTAACTGACAAGTGCCAATGTCCTTTCTCACTTTTTCAAATCTCAGTGCATCTTAGTGCTTTATATGAACAGGTCAACTAGATGATTATCAGATGAAACATACTTAGTGTAGATAATCTTTGGTTCAATAAGTTTCTAAACAACATTTTTTGTCATCACTTGTCTGACTGAAAATTTTCAAACATTTTTCATTCACATGTTTAGAACAAGCACAATCATTATTTGAAGAAACATTAAGTGCAGCAACTTTGCAGTGAGTTTCATGTTTTTTAACCCAAACCTGTCGTGTCTTATGTGACTGTCTAAACTGACTTGCTTTTTTCTTTAAAAAATTTTGTAATTTATAGCACTTAGGTCTAATGTGACCTTTAACACCACAAAAATAGCAAGTAGGAACAAATTTTCTTACCTTTTCAGGATTTGAAATGAAAGAACTCATTGGGGAAGCAAAATCAGTCATATCTTTAAAACTTGAGTTAGAAGTGTTACCGGAATTTGAAGCTTTAACAAACACTGTCTTTGATCTTGAAGCGCCATTCTTTTCATCATATCCAAGACCATATTTGATGGAGTTATCATGGCCTAAACTCAGAATTTGATCAAGCTTTGTAGAGCCTATCTTGAGTTGATTAATGCACTTGTTTGCTTCATCCAATTCTGCAGTAATTTTTTGGATACATTCTATCTTGTCTGTCACAGCAGCTTCCAATTTTATGATTTTTTCATCTGCAGATGCTATTTCACTCTTGAGCACTTCTTGTTCATTCTGAAGAGTTTTGATCTGTACTTTCTGCTTCTCCCACATCTCATAAAATGCATTATACGCCTCTTGAAGTTTTCCATAGTATTCAGTATTCTTCTCAGCATCTAACTCATTAATGTCTTATCTGTTCTGTTCTGTTCTGTTACGTTAGACACAACAGTTTGCTCTTTATCTAAAATAGTCCCATTGAATGCTAAAAAATTGTTGGAGTTGTCTTCATCTATTTCTGAGTTATCATCACTCCATGTTGCACACAAACTCCTTTTTTTCTTATAATTAGGACACTCAGTTTGAATGTGCCCAAATCCCTTGCATTCACAACATTGAATACCTTTTCTCTCAAGCTTCTCTTGATTTTTCTTTGCTGGTTCTTTACGAAATTTTTTAGCATCAAAGTTCTCAAAATTTTTCTTCTTGAGATTTTGCTTCATATATTTGACAAAATTCTTTGTCAAATGAGCAAGTTCATCATCGAAATCATCAAGATTGCTGTCATCTTTTTCTTCTTTTTCTAAAGAAGAAATAAAGGCAATACTCTTTTCCCTCGTTCTTGACTTTAAACCCATCTCATATGCTTGAAGAGACCTAATCAACTAATCAACTCGCAATGATTTCACATTATTGATTTCTTCAATAGCTGTGACCTTAGGCTGAAATTGTTCTGGTAAAGATCTAAGTATCTTGCCAACAATTTTAGCCTCAGTATATTCCTCACCAAGCATATAAGCAGAGTTAGTAATTTCACAAAGTCTAGTATGAAATTCACTAATGGTTTCTTCTTCATGCATAACTAAGTTTTCAAATTTAGAAGTCAAAGTAAGCAACTTAGATTCTTTAACCCTTTGAGTACCTTTATCCTTTACCTCAAGGATATCCCAAGCTTCTTTTGCAATTGTGCACTTTGAAATTAATCCGAACTGTTGAAGGTTGACAACATTAAAAATTGCATTGATGCCTTTAGAATTCCATCTAGCTAATCGATATTCATCTTCGCTTCACTCATTCTGTGGTTTCTCAATCTGCTTCCCAGCGTCATTGGTTTTTGTTGGGGGTGTCCAGCCATGAACAATACTCGTCCGCACTCTTTCATCAATTGATTTGACGAAAGCTCTCATCTTGACTTTCCAATAAGCATAGTTTGCATCTTCAAGTAACGGTGGTTGCGTGACTGATCCTCCTGTCCGAAATCCTTCCATACCTACAAAAAAAAATATGATCTACACTAGTGTGTTAGTGTACCCACTCCGATACCAATTTGTTAGGTTTTGCAGCGTATGGAGGTTACGAATAATATAATTGAAAACTGTAATGTAAATCAAAACAGGATTTTTACGTGGTTCGGTTATAACCAACCTACATCCACGGGCAACAAGAGTTACAATCCACTATGTTGTATGTGTTTACACTCGACTTACGACTCTTTACAGCGGTAGACACCTGCTCACTCACTAACCTAATATATGTAAACTTGATCAACCCCGATCACAACCATAGTCCTTCACACACTCTTCTGATACTGCTCTTTTTCTATCACGATTATCTTAACTACACATTGTTAAGAATAACATAACACTCGTAACTGGTACAGACCCATAACTGGTACAGACACATATGATTACTCAACTCCCTTAAGCTCACACGATCTATAACAATTACCCAAAGCCTAAAGCTTTATACAATACATAAAAAAACAAATAAAAAAACGCACTCAAACTTGCTCTTGCTTGCTCTCTCTCAATTTGCCTTGAATGCGTTGAATGCCTTGAATTTATTCCACCAAAAGCTACGTAGATAGCTTTATATAGTATTTTGATATCAATTGTAATCCTTGTCAAGATCCTATAGAATCTCAATAAAACTCATAAGGAAAGTTTGGATAACAATAAAACATTATAGGAAGTGATAATATACTTCTCCTAAGTAAACTAGAATACTTAAATAATATCCTAATCTAATAAGAGATAATTAATACAAATATAAAACTTCCTATTCAACTAGGATAGCAAATCCAAACTTATTACTATTCAACTAGGATACCATATCAAAACTTATCATATTTTAATTAAAATTCTCCTAATACAAAACATCTACATAAAATAAATGAGATTAGGAAAATATCCATATTTAATGTTTTTATCACATGATGAGAAATTACTCATGTGCAATGCACATGCACGTCTAGAACCAACATATATGATATAGGTAAAGAATATAGGGAAGAACTAAGCCTGATTTAGGGCAATAAGTGCTTAGTTGTATAATTATATACAGGTCTAAGGAAGTTTTGTAAAATAAAACTCTAAGTCTAAGGAGACTGGTTTTTACTTAGAGTCTTTTGAGGAGGCTTTATCTTCATCAGCCTTTCATGAAAACTTTTTTGGTGTATTTTAATTATACAAAAACTTACTACTAATCACTTTGAAATATTGGGGAATTTTAAACATTGCAAGTCTCCAGTTTGTTGCTTTTGATGGGAAAGAAGAAAAATATATACAATGGGCCAGAAGTGCAAAGATCAATTTATGGGAAATAAATCTTGAAGACACCATCAAGGAAGGAAACCATACTTCTTTACAAGAAAAAGCAAAGGCTTTGAATTTCCTTCTCCATCATTTGAACAAGAATTTACAAGTTGAATATCTTGATGAAGAAGACCCACTAATTTTGTGGAATAGCCTAGCCGAGAGATTTCATCAACAGATAGATTTATGCTCCCTCAAGCTAAACAAGATTGGAGCAACCTATGATTTCAAGACTTCAAGACAGTAGCTGATTACAACTCAACACTTTTCAATATTACTTCACAGCTAAAGTTTTGTGGTCGAAAAATAACCGATTAAGATAAGATCAACAAGACTTTGTCAACATCTCACCCTTCAAATATCGTTCTACAACAAATATATAGAGAGCGACGTTTTAAGAAATACTCAGACTTGATCACGTGCCTCTTTGTTGCTGAGAAGAATAATAAGATTTTATTGTAGAATCATCAATCATGTTCAATGGGTTCACTTCCAATTCTAGAGGCGAATAGCAACACTTACAGAAATAGTCATCAAAATAGGGGACATGGAAGGGTGCAAAGGAATAGGTCAAGAGTTAGTCAAAAATCTTTTGATCAGGATGATAAGGATGACGATTAGAAGAAAGAAGATCTTGAAGACAAGAAAAATGGAAGAAAAAGACCTTGTTAGGCCAATGAAGACATTTGTTGCAAAGGTAGTACAAAAGGTCATTGGACATGAGATAGTCATACATCCCAACACTTAGTCGACCTTTACCAAGCAGCTAAATGAAAAAAAGGAGAGGAAGTCGATACAAGTCTTTTGGTGAATTTATGCAAAGACAACACCACTCATCTTGACTATACGGACTTTTTCCAAGATGAAAACTGAAGCACAGAGTAACAGGAAGTTCTTTTTTTGTTGTTTTTGTTTATGCCTTTTATGTTTTGTTATCTTTTGTATGAAACTAATCCAACAATTGAAAATTTGCTGATTCCACTAGTCAATATCTATGGATAAACTCATCTTACCACCTTGTAGACTGGCATATTTTTCTCTTGTAAAGAGAAATCAAGTTCCATAGTCTCTCAAACTTGATACAAGCCCTCGAGTTAAGCCTTTTGTTGCCCTGGAGAGGCTAATACATTCTTTGTCCTAGTAGAGACAAAACCTAGCCCTAATAGAGGCTTGAAAATACTCTATCCTAGTAGAGATAGAAAAGGCCAAAGCTCTTGACGAAGCTAGCATTCTTTGATTGAGATGCAAAAGCAAGAGATTATCCATTGTCAATGATATAACATGATCCAACTAAAAAAGATGCAATTTTAGTTGAGTTAGTTTTTTGTTTTGAGAACACAAAGTCGCTTGGGTAAAACTTGACTAGTGCTATAAAGTTCCTATAGAAATCTAAAATTGGTGTTGTATATGTTATTGCATATTTAACTTGTTAATTTTGAATAAATGGATATGCATTTTGTTGATTTTGTGATTACATGCTAATGTTATGTATCAGATATTGATATTTATAGAAAAATCTTTGGTGGATCAACTTTCTGCCTCTATTAGGGGGGGTACCCATTAAAAAAATACTTATAAAGAGGAGCATTTTCTGGACATATGTACTGTACTCTTCTTTCCTTGATCAGTTTTTGTCCTATCGGCTTTTTCTAACAAGGTTTTTAACAAGACAGTCGTAGACAACACCACTTTATGATTACTGTATCTTTTTATTTGGTTTTTATCATGTATCATTTTTCATTAGCAAAGTCAAATGCAATTATTTTTAAGTGATGAAATTCAGGGGGAGTGTTATAAATAAAAGTGGATCTGCCACTTGTTTGAATTTCATTGGTGGATGAATAGGCAAAGCTTCAATGGCTATTCTATCGGTAGTTTCGGTTTGGCCATTTCTTGCAGCAAATTCACTTTATTGGTTCAAAGATTGGTGAAGCTTTGGCAACTTATGATTGGATAATTCGAGAACTTGAGGCGGTGAACTGGTACTATAAATACCCCTCTCAGTTTTGTATTTGGATATGCGTACCTCGAGTAATAAAAGCTTCCTTCTCTCTCTTGTTTTTGTTCCATTTCTTCTCGCCAATTTCTTCTCTCCTTAATACCTTCTCACGACCCCCTTAGCCTTATTCAGTACTATTTCTTCTTCATAAATTGAATTTTCCAGACGTTTTATCACTTTATATAATATATAAAAATATATTTACACAATCTGCATCATTTTTTTTTTCACTTTATTTATAATAGAAAGGTTATTGTTGGGAGTCTAGACATCTTGTTGAGAAATTATTTGAAATTTCACTCGGGGATTCCTCGTAAAAAAAAAAAAAAAAAGAATAAAAAATTTCAACACTAACAGTCTTAACACCAAAGAAAAATGACAGGCTATCACGGGTAGAAAATGTCCACTGTATGAAAAATTATTATAGCCACGTAGAACCTTACTGTCAGCCTAAGGACCCTAAATACAACCAAGTGCTCTCTCACTGACACGTCAATAAAGAGGAATTTAACTAGAGTTAAAAGATAAAATGCTTGAAAGCTTTTTAACTAGTGTGAGTTTAAATCAAGGAGTTTTACTTCAGCTAGAAACACTAATCATAACAATGTCTTCTGCAAATATGGAACTCGTTGCCAGTTAGAAAGACTTAAGTATGAGGAGGGGTCCGGCCCGTTATTCTCAAGTGTTGATAGGATACTGTTTTCAACAACTGCAACAACAATAGGACTTCTAGTTCCACCAATGGATTTGATTGAAATTTTATGCATGCTTCCCAAGATCACTTATATGTCGTTTATTAAGCTATAAAATTAATGAATGCCTAACCTTCTTGAATCAACTAATAACCGAAAGATTGAGCAATATAATAAAATCTCGATAAAATAATACATAGAGATAATTTATTTATCGATAAATAATTTATTTATTAATTTATTAATAAATGAAAAATTATTAATTTAATAAGATTTTTATGTTTTAATTACTTGTAAATTATTAATTTTTAACCAAGATTTATTATGTGTTATAAATAGTAATCTTTCACCAAATGTTTTCATGAAAGACATCGTTCAAGTAATAGTAACTTTAACTAACTACTTGCTCCAACATGAAAAAGAAAATACCAAATATAGTGCATAGGAGTGTCAATTCGTTGTCACACATGCGACCCATTTAATTATTCGTGTGTAACGGTGGGAATTCGTGTCGTGCGTGTCGACCCATTTAATTATTCGTGTCAAGACATGAAACACGGATCCGACACGGTTATTAAACGTGTTACCCACGTGTTGTAATCGTGTCATATTTAATTCACATAATTTACTTAATTGTTTAACCTAGTTATGCATAATATATTATATTCTATATATTTATATTAATTAAAATTATTTTTAGAATATAAACCATTGTTAATATAAAATATTATTAAAATCATCATAATTTATTATTTTGTAAATTAATTTATTTTATAGTATAAAAATTTCAGTTTTATAATATATATGTTGTAGGTAGACATATTAATAGGGATGGCAAAAACCCGGGGCCGGGCCAGGGCCGGAGAATTCAATTCCCTGGATATGTACCCGAATTTTTTAATTCTGTTTTTTATTTTAAAAAAATTCTACTTATATTTGTTTTTGCGAGCAAATACAAGGCTGTTATAGTTAAATATGATGCAAAAAGGCAAAAAAACAAAGCTAAAATAAGCAACTTGCCAAAACGCTCGACAAAACTCGACAAAACTCGATAGCGCTCAACACGACTTGACATGTAAGTGTTAAGCATCCGACACTCGACGATGCATCCGATACGACTCGACATATAAATGTCGAGTGTCGGATGAATCGTCGAATGTCGGATGATGCATCCGACACTAGATGTTTACATGTATGTTGTGTCGGATACTCGACACTTACATGTTGTCGCGTGTCGGATTATGCATCCGACACTTGACACTTACATGTCGTCGAGTGTCGGATGCATCATCCGACACTCGATGTTTACATGTATGTTGTGTCGGATTCACAACTGACACTCGATATCAGTCAACTTTCGAAGACATCGAGTGTCGGATGATGCATCCAGCACTCGACACCGACATGTCGAGCCGTGTCGAGCGCTATCGAGTTTTGTCGAGCGTTTTGGAAGTTTGCTTATTTATATTGTCGTAAATTAAATAAATTAAATAAAATGTATTTTTATATTCATTCCGGGCTGGGGCCGGGCCGAGGAGCCTAGTCCCCGGCCTTGGGCTTTCCCCGGGATTACTCTCCCCGTCCCCGGTTTAAATCCTTGGAATTCCGGGTAATTCCCAGGACATTTCCAGGCTGGGGAGTTGGGTACCCGGACCTGCTCGAGTACAATTGCTATCCCTACATATTAAGGATAGACAAAATATGTTTAACTATTCGTGTCATTAAATGGGTTGGCGTGTTGAACACCGTCAACACGAATTCGATCCATTTATTAATCGTGTATCGTGTTCGTGTCGTATTCATGTCGTGTTCGGGTGTCATGTCCTAAATTCCCACCCCTAGTGTCGAGATATGAAACACGGATTCAACATGGTTATTAAACGTGTCACCCATGTGTTGTAATTATCTCATGTTTAATTAACATAATATACTTAATTATTTAACTTAATTATTCATAATATATCATATTCTATATATTTATATCAATTAAAATTATTTTTACAATATAAATAATTGTTAATATTAAAAAATTATTAAAATCATCATAATTTACTATTATGTAAATTAATTTACTTTAAAATATAAAATTTTCAGATTTATAATATATATTTGTAAGTAGGTAAAAATTCATATATTTATAACTATTCGTGTCATTAAACGGGTTGACGTATTGAGCACCCTCAACATAAATTCAACTCATTTATTAATCGTGTGTCGTGACCCAAAATGCCATCTCTAATAATGCGTGCTTTGCAAAAAATTAAGGATAAGGTTGAGTTTAATTTAGATTGGAAGAAAAAACAAAAAACTATAGATGAATATTTTGAAAAATATCAAAATTGAGAAACTAGAAGTTGTAAAGAAAAAACCAACTTAATATTATGAATTTTATATGTTATTTATTTTATACTTTTAACCAATTATTAATCTATATTTTCATCGGGCCAAAATGATTTGAAAAGAAAATTATCTTATGCGTTTGACAAATTTATTAATTTAAGACATTAGCACAAGTTGGGACAAAAGGATTTTACCATTTATTTGAAGTTACTATTTTATCGAATATTTATTTATTAAGATTTTATTGTACATGCTTTTTGGGACTTCTATAAAATTTAACAACTTATTTAACACACTACTTATCTTGAATTACTTTACAACTTTACAATGCCCAAAGGTGATTCGATCCCACTAACACTGAAAACTTTGCCTGATGTTTTTGATTGTAACTGTTGACTTAGACGTCGGATTGATGTGATTCTTTTTTGCTAGAAATATAAGACCAGGACCATAAAATTTTTTTCTAATGGCTTGTGAAAGAGAATTAAAATGTCACGTTAGGCCTAAGCCCAATCGCAGACAAAGAAACCCAAACACAATGTAAAATACAATGGGCCTTGTGGGGGCCGAAAGGATTTAATCCAAATGAAGCCATAAGCCCAACCCTTGAACTCATTTTGTTTAACTTAGCCCAACGAAGGAAAAGACAAAATAACGGGATTCCAGGGAAATGAAATAAAAATGGCGACAGTTATTATGGTTGGTGGTAGCTCACGTGGAGGGAAGAAAAAGGAGGTGGGGAATTCAAATTTCAGAGGGGGAAATTAAGAGAAAGGGGGGAATTCAAATTCTCATCAATCCTGCATTGTCATTTGTTAATTTACGTCTTTCATATATTTTTTTAATTTAACAGATTTTTAATGTTGTTTTTTACTTTGTAGCCATGAGACAACAATTAGTTAAAATGTTGTTAGGGAGATACAAAAACTAATTTTTACTTTGTAGCCATGAGACAACAATTATTTAGAATGTTGTTAAGGAGATACATAAGCTAATTCCTAAGAGGTTTAGGATTGATGAAGACCTAGTAGGAATGAATTCATGTTTGGAGAGTTTGAATGAGAGGATCAGGAGGAAGTTTACACAGAGCTAGGAAGAAGAAGGAGGTGGAGGGTGGAAAAGGGAAAAATTGTTGGGTACAAATCCAAGGCAGAGGCTGTGAACAAAAATGGAAAAAGGAAGCTAAAGAAAGCTTTCTTAAAGAGGTAGGGCCCAAGGCTCGAAATTGGACTAGGAAGAGGGGAAAAAGGGAGGAGGAGGACGATCCAATACGAACACACAGAAAAGAACCATCTCAGGCCTAAGAGAGTGCTCCCTCATTTTTCCCTTCAATTTCCTACCGATTTCCTCATAAACTCTAAACTTTACTTTTTGTTTCTATTGAATATACATGCTCATTATCCTTATTTGAGACCTGAATTGGGCATTGGAGTGCCTTTGCAGGTACCCAACCCTTCGCTGGGATCATTGGAGTTGTGATCAAAGGTGTTATGGTCGAGTTTGTATGAGCTGCTATACAAGTTGAGAGTTGAGAGCAAACCAGATATTTAGCCCAACCAAAGGTACAATTTTTTGCTTTTACAGCTTTCTGAAAAAATGAATATAACAATGACAAACTTGGAGCCTCAAGATGAAAGATGAAGTTAGTCATTCAATCCTGTCAACATTTGACATTTGTTTGATATTTGGACTATTAACTCTTATTTTTGTTATCGGATTGAAACGATTCTTAATTCTTTGGAAAGCTAAGAAAGAGGCCACAATTTTGTTCTCTAATGGCCTTTTGCATATTCAATCATGCATTTCGATGACGAAAAACATCCTCGAAGATAAGGAACGGATTCTGTCCTATTTGCATAAGACCAAAAACAAAGTAGGAAAAATTCAAATAATGACCCAAATGAAGGACAATGTTGTAAATATAACCCACTCCTGAAAAATTTGCATGCAATGACCCTTTTGACTGTGAAATTACTTAAATACCCATATCTATTTAATTAATTCAAATGATGTTTATATTTGCTTTGGTTTGCAGTAGTTTGACTACTCTCACAACCCGCATTCTTCTTGATTACGCCAAAACTATTTCAAAATCTCACTCCCTCGATCATTTGTGTCAATAAATCTTAAATTTCTGAGCTAGAAAAGGTAAAGAATCCGTGCTCAACATATTTTTCGTTGATTTAGTTTATACATTTTGTGTTAGTTCATACATTTGTGTTTTAGTTCACACATCTTGCATTTAAATCATATTGCAAGCTTAGGAAACAGTGTACCTATCATTGGTGAAGTGTTATTAGTACTGTAGGTGGCCAAGAAACCTATATTTCCAGTGAAAATGTGGAAACTGTCTAAGGAAGATGACGACTCGACGTGGTTCTTGCTGTTGTTGAGTGTCGAACAATGTGTTCGACACATGGCAGACAATGTCGGATGAGGTTGATCGACATAGCTCGATAGAAACCATATAATGGCATCACGAAACGGTTGTCTTATGTTGGATTAAGCCAATACTCGATATTGTGTGTCGATTTTTATCTATCATGTGTTGTGCTCGGTCTTGTGTCGAGTTGCTCAATGATATTTGTCAAGTCTCGTCGAGCGTTTGGGTAGAATTTTTGTTTCTCTGAGTTTTATGCATTTTTTCCATGATTTGAATATTGGGGCATGTTTATTGACATGTCTACTACATGCGGGATGGAAACTTTGCGCATTTTGATTTAGTACAATGGTTATTGGAAGATGAAACATAATGGTGGTTACGTGTACATGGGCGGGAGGTCGAAATGGGATGTTTAGCTGTAGAAATGGGTTGGGATTTGAGTAAGAAAAACATAAGTTTAACGGTGCAATTATGTTCCAAGGGTCCCCCGCCATTGCCAACCCCCATCGAGACTAACAAAGATGTATATTTTTACATGCAACATAATTTGGAGGACCAGAAGTCATATACACCACTAATCGTCATAGTTAAAGATAGGGACACCCAAAGAAGAAGTAGTTCACAATTTGATGGTTTGAGAAAGAGTCAGAGTTCTATTCATCTGTCAATATTTCAGTTAGCAAGTGGAAGCAACTAATTGAGTGAGTGTACTCCTGTTTGTGCACAATCACAAGTTAATGAAGAGCTTGGACCTGACTTTGAGCAATGTACTGAACATGAAGAGAATCAAGCTGTTGGTGTTTTAGGAGATGTTGGATTGAACCAACCGTTCCCAATGAGGTTAGATCGACACCTTGATAGCTTTAGAGAATTTGCTGATAATGGTGATGGCGATGGCGATGATGATGATGGTGATGGTGATGATGATGATGGTGATGAGAACGATGATCATGAAAATGGTTTTGAATGTTGCTATAACTTGAATGACGGTTTCAGTAACCAGTTAGATGCCAAAAATGATAATGTCGATAGTCGCACAGAGGTTGTTGGTTATTTGAACGAAGATGTGCCATTGACCTTTCTTACTCCTATTCAATCCACCCCTCCTCTTACATCTGAAGGACAAGAAGCTGGGTGGAGAAAAAATTTTGTGAAAAATGATGCCAATTTAAGTTGCAAAGGTGATGATCTTTGGGCAAACACATTTAGGTGGATGACTCCCATCTCTCATTCGACCTCAACAGTTGATGACAATGTCATGTCTTTTATAGTGGACGAAATTGAGGTTGGGGTTGGTCAGATTTTTAATGACAAAGCCGAGCTTCGTGAGAAGTTATCAAATTTGGCATTACAATGCAACTTCCAGTTTAAGGTGAAGAAGTCTAACACAACCAGGTTTGAGGCCATATGTCGTGCAGAAAATTGCAAGTGGTGGATTCGAGCAACCAAGGTAGCAGATTCCAATTTCTTTCAAGTGAGGAAGTTTAATAATCAGCACACATGTTCTGGTGTTGGATTGCATCTGATCACAAACAAGCGTCTTCTGCTATTATTCGTAAACACATCAAGAGCAAATTCATTTGGGCATCTAAGATATACCGGCCCAAAGACATTATGTTCGATATTCAGGAGGCATTGGGTGTTAGCATCTCGTACCACAAGGCATGGAGAGCAAGAAAGGCAGCTTTGGAAGAACTTCATGGATCTCATGAGGAATCATTCACACTTCTCCCTCAGTATATTTACATGGTCGAGATGGCTAATCCCGAAACAGTAACGACTTTGGAAACTGATGCTGATTCTCACTTTAAGTATTTTCTCATGAGTTTGGGGGCTTCCATTGTTGGCTTTGTAGCATGTATTAGGCTAGTTGTTGCAATTGATGGCTCCCACCTAAAGGGAAAATATAGAGGGATGATGTTTTTGGCCTCATGCATAGATGGAAGTAAACAAATATATCCATTGACATTCGGAGTTGGTCATTCCAAAAATGATGATTCTTGGACTTGGTTCTTGACACAGTTGCATGATCAAGTACTTGGAAATGTTCAAGACTTAGTGTTCATTTCTGACCGGTATGCTAGTATAGAAAGAGCTGTCTCAACTGTTTTCTGGAATGTACTTCATGGCCTCCACACCCATCATCTTAAGGGAAACTTGAAGGCGAAGTTTAAAGATAAGACTCTGGTAGACATGTTCACCAAAGCTTCAAGGACATATCATCGTAGTGATTTCAACTACCATATGCATTGTATTGAATCGTATATGCCTCATGCTACAACATATCTTCAGGAGGTTGGTGTTGAGAAGTGGGCACGTTCACAATTTCCTGGGAGATGGTATAACATAATGACAATCAATATTGCCGAGTCTATGAAGAGTTGTCTAAGAAATGCACGTTTCCTTCTGATTATGCTTTTGGTTGATTATTATCATGCAGCTCTACAGAAATGGTTCTATGAATGAAGAGAAATACTTGCTAACTCACCATTACATTTGACTCCCTAGGCTAACAAGTTGATGGAGAATCATTTCAAAGAGGGTGATCGAATAAGAGTTAGCGACATCTCACCTACTAGCCGCATCTCACCTACTATGTATGAGGTTACGGGAAAAGATCGTGTCAATGTGGTCGATATGCGTGCCTAGACTTGCACGTGTAGGGTTTTTGACCTTGATCAGTTGCTTTGTGTACATGCATTAGCTATTTGCAAGTATATCAGCCCTCTTACGTGTCATTATTACTGTGCACAGTGGTACACAAATGAATGAATGCTCCATGCATATTCTTTGCCTGTTGTTCAAGTTGGTGGTAGCCAGGATTGGGTGGTTCCATAAGAAGTTAGTGGGATAGTAGTACTACCACCGTTGATGAGGAGACCTACCGGACAACCCAAAAAGAATCGAATCTCTTTAGTGGGTGAATCTAGCTCTTCGTGTAGTTGTGGCAAGTGTGGAGGATCAGGGCATAATTAGCAAACATGCTGTAATCTAGTGCCCCTCGATGTTGCTGCAGGCACATGATGAGATACTTGATATGTTGTACTTTAGATTGGATATATGTTATTGTTTTAATTTACTTTTTGAAGTTGCACTTCAAACCTTTATGATTTGGAATCTACCGGTTACTTTAAAATGTATATCAATAAGTAGCAATTAGTAGTATTGTTTTAATTGCCATACTATGCTAATCATAGCAAAAAACACGATTGAATTGAATCTCATCACTTTATAATGTGTCATTGTTAATTGTAACTAGTTACATTAGCGTCAAAAAGAATTGTTAATTATACAAGGCGTATAAAAAATTAACTATCATGTTATAACAGTTACATATATATCGAAGTGTATGAAAAAAGAAAAAAAACTAATATATATGATCTAAGTCAATGACGTCCATCCTGTGTCCGGTATCCTCCGTTGCTGCAGTGGTATCAAAACGGGGCGTACCCAACATATGTCTCCAACAATGGAGGGCCATCCTGCATCAGAGTGTATCCTCTATGAATGCCTTGATATTGGCGAATGAGACACCGCCAGCCAAATACTCGATGAACTTTAACATGTAAACCCCACACGCCCCACCACCAACTTCCTGCTGTGGAACCGCATCACGATCCTTGATCCGCTCTATGTCAAAAGGATCACTTAGTTATGGGAATCAAACATGCCTAGAGTCATAAGTCGGGGCATGATATCAGCTAGGCATCGGCAAGTGTCCCTCAACGTGTCTACCAATGTTGTGTCAAATGTACGAATCATAAATGACAATCACCCGATGATTCAAATCTACACACGCCGCCACCCAGTACTGATCCTCAACATTAACGGGCACATATAACTGCATATAAGGAACAATTTTAGAACAAAATTCACACTGACATGTTATTGTTAATTACACTCACAAGCGAATGACACGTGAGAAACAAATATTCACCCAGTTTAGTTCACCCCATGAACGACCGACCAGCGGAGTGCTGCCATCGATGTTCATGATCAACTCCTCCTCATTTGCCGACATGATGTGTCCAGCTTTCTTATGTATCTCTGCCATAATCCTTGCACCTTTGCCTGCAACAATTGAATAACATAAGAATGATAAACTATAAGAGAGGATAATTACATTATGCTACGATGAGAAGAACCAAATGACGTACCTAAAATGTAATGTCCAGGAATGTGGATTTCTTGACATGGTCGTACCTAAGCTCCTTCGATCTACACTGTAGTGTCCATATGTAGACGTCAATGTGCTGCACACACACATAGTTTAGTTAAAGCAATGCCTACTTGACGCTGAAAAATATCTGATAAAATAAGAAAGCACAAAAAAGCTAAAGTGCAAAAACTGTACTCACCTCGAAACTTAGCCAAAGACTGCTGGTCGTCATAAGCCTAAAAAACTCGCTATCAGCGAAGGGGACATCAAAGTTGATGTCACCAACTCTCGTCGTCATCCACTGATCGAAAGTCCTCATGTCGTCCTTGACGAAAGGTGCAAGTGGGTCGAATAGGGCCATCTGTGTATCGACGACAAGAGGCAGCAGATTGGGTGCTATAGGCTATACTGTCGACGATAGATCGGGTACAATAGGCTATACTATCGGTGCAATGACAGTCTCACCCTCAACCTGATCCCTTTCCTCATGCTGGATCTTCTGCCCCTTTTGTACGATGGGGTTGATGAATGGGCTTCGTTTATGTTTCCTTGGGAAGAGCCGTCAACCGCGAAGAGAGACAAATCCTGTCGACAGTTTGTCAAGGACCTGAACGCTGGCTTCTGGAGCGTTCTGGTTATAATCTAGCTCTCCTGCCTCCTCGTCATCGGTCTCGCTCTCACCTTGCATAGGAGACATATGTTAAAACCCAGGAGTAATAAAAATGTGCATAATAAGGACGTTATTGATACCTCATGTCCGTATTTGAAATGCCTGCCTAGGAAAATGATGGCTTGACGAAGGAGTGCAACCTCTCTCCGCATCTCTTTGTTCTGGGCCAAATTCTGAATATTCTACTCCGAAATCACATCATAATCAACCCGAAGGGTCTTAACCTCCTCGCTAAGCCCCCTTAACTCATGCAAAATGATGGACTAAGAAGAAGCCAATGTCAATACCGATGCCAACATTAGTATTCAACACGAAAGGCAATTTCAATAACAAAGATGATACGTGATATTGTACCTCATAATCACTGTCGAAATGTGTGGATGATACGCCTGGTGTCGATGCATAAGTGGTGTGCAAACAAGCAGCAAAATCGGTCGTACATAGTGGACTACTCGTGCCGAGATGTGAGAAAGATCGTCCATGTCTGGACGGAGGTGAGAATTGGACATGTGGCAAGGATCATGTTGGATTAGTACCTGGGGTTCGTATGATCTCTGGATCAACAGTCATATTAGGAATCGAAACCCCCACGACATGCTCATGCTCTCCCTAGGCATCAGCATGGGACCCGTAATACAATCGGCATCGACATTGATGTCGATAGCATAATCGGCATCGGCATGGGCATCGACATCCTCTTCCTCCTCCTCAGGCGGCTCAACAATCTCACTCTTATCCAACAGAGCGTCATGAGATATAGCCTATTGCACGTGGATGCCACGCCATTTCCCAACGACCTTTGAGAGTCTCTTGTACCAATCCATGGCACTGTTTGCCTCAGTCGGCTCGAAAATGACTGAAGGTCGAGCCTGCAAAAAGAAATCGATACTTTATCTTAAATATTATACAAAACATAACATGTACATATGCAAAATCGAAAGAAATGAAATGGAATACGAATGAACTAACCCTCCTCCTCATGTTAATCACGTCCCGTAGGATCATCCCCTCGGACGGTGTTATCGCTGTCTCCTACTTCAATAATCATGGAATCCCATGCACGAACTCAACCCTAGTACAGCCGTATGTATCACCAATATACGGCACGGCCTTGTACAACCATACCTGTACCAAAAATAACTACCAATTATAAACCCATTCATTTTTATATCTAAATGCATACAACTCACGTCAATGTAAATTCTTTAATTACCTATATAGCATATGGGCACCCTTGTAAGTTGTACCTCTCAATTTGTTCTCCCTTTCCCTTCTTTGTCACCTTTCGTTTCTTGTATTTTTGTAATCGCCTGCGCAATACTTTCTTCAATCCTTTAATTGTCTAGTCGTAAGACACTGAACCCCATGGATAGTCATTAAACATATTCAACGTATTCACAAAATTCAGCAACTAATGTGAAACGTAACGACGTCCATCCCGGCCCATGAAAAGCTACTCCAACATGTAGTACACCGCCAGCTTCACGACATCCTCATCTGGAGTAAAGTGCACATCTATTTTCTGAAGCAACGGATAGAATTCCCTGAGCTTCATGTCTTGACCCCCAAAGTATGTATCCAACAATGGGCACGAATTTTGGACATTGGGAATTTTTGGCAATTTTGTAGTGAACTTCAAACCAGTTACGAGTCCAAACTCATGTGCAGAGAAATGGATAAGCCACCCGGGAAAGAAAATTACTGAATGTTATAATGTACAAACAATAGAAGTATTACGAAATAAATAAAAAAAATGCATTGTTACTGAATGATATATACCGCACCTTGAATGAGGAACCACATCTCCTTATCATAGCAGATTGTCTTCACCTCTTGCAGTAAAACGTTATGAACTAGCTGCGACAGAAATGTTAGCTCTCGAATCTCTAAGTACTGGCCAAAACTGGTATTCCTAAACATTTCCTATTGTCGCTCGGTCAAAGTGGAACGAATCCACTGAATACAGTCCCAACTCGCCAAATTCGTGATCACATTGTGGTAATGCTCGCCTGTCTTCAAGTTAAATGTAAGCTCATGCCCGTTTGCCATGTCCAAGTCTCTATATAACAACACAAAAAATATTTACATTAAGAAAAACTCTTCAAAACATGGAAAAAAAATGCAAACCTACCTAAACGCTCGACAGAAGTCGACAAACTCGACACACGATAATTTTAAAATTTGAAACTCCATGGCAGTACCTCAGCTGTCGTTTCCACAAAAAATAGATATGCGATACATGTGTTCTACATCAACACTCGACAAAACTCGACGAACGACACTTATAAAATCTGACACATGATGCCACGATGCTTGCTATTAGTTTCTCCAAAAATCTGAAATGCGATATACGCGTTTCACAAGTTGTATGTCCGTCGGATTCATGCAACTCTGACAAGAAGCATTTTCGTGTGTCGAGTTTTTTTGCGAAACTGACACACACCCCCTTTCGGAAGCGTCTATCGTGTTTCAGATCTTTCTCAAAACCGACACACAACACAATGCCATCGTGTGTCGATTCCATAGGATAACGTATGTCAACTGTCAAACTGCCTCTAACTGACATTAGACACAATCGACCCATGTGATGTCGTGTGTCGAGCGAAGGTCCAGGGGCACCGGTTTGACACTCGTGATCGTCTTCCTTCGCTGTCAAACACACTGCTCACCAACATTTTTGCATATCACAAGCTCCCAAAATAGAATTTTAACATTCAATCTACCTCCAATAACAATCCAACACACCTAAAACACATGTATTCATAATCAAACATACAACAAAATCCCTAATTTCTTGAATTTCAAATTTCAAATTTTTCTACATTTCATATCATTTCCTACACCTAACATGATTTCCATGCATTATCATCAGAAAAAAACAACAAAATAGTAGCATAAATGACACTAACTGGTTTGATTTCACTCTTGAAATCGTCGGTCTTCGATTCCCTATTCGTCGTCGCCTCCTTCGCGTCGCTACCTTTTCACTAGAGCAAAATGCCAATATGGGATAGTGTTTTGGATGTTTGATTGTGCGGTTACGCAAGTGCTTTAGATTTGAAGGCGTAATGGAAGCAAATGGCAAGGGGTTCTGGATTCACTGAGGAGTCGGATGTCGGTTTCAGCTACTTGTTGGAGGGAATGTAAAATATAAACATCATTTGAATTAATTAAATTGATATCGGTATTTAAGTAATTTCACAGCTAAAAGAGTTATTGCATGCAAATTTTTCAGGAGTGGGTTATATTTGTAACATGGTCCTTAATTTGGGTCATTATTTGATTTTTTCCAAAACAAATTATGCCCTTTTAGCAGTCCTAAGAATGTATACTGTAGGATTGTGTTGCGTGAATTGTGATTATTGTGGCTTTATTATGCAACCCCTTTATATAGAATGTAGTTTAACCCAATCCTATTAGGATTAAACAATTACTTGACTTGCACCATAAGGTCAATTTAGATTTAGGAAAGTCATTAATAATATTCAAACTCTAATCAATTAGCATTAGGAGAATTTAAATAACATTTATAAAACTCTTTTAGTAAATTATTTAATTCCTTATATAAATAGTAAACTTGTTAAACAAAGAGAAGAAAATAATAGGAAAGACAAATTCTATTTAAATAGGAGCATCTGTGGTTGTAGGACCAGGATGTGAGGGCAGCACACATGTAATTCTCAAGAGAGAATCAAACTCAATCAATATGATTAGGTTTCCTAATTTTGTATTCAATTAGTCTCATAATTAATTAGTAAACTACTTGACTAACCTAATTGCACACAACCTATTCGGATATTGAATTAGTTTATTCAAATCTTTCTTAATTTGAGTCCCACTCAAATTTCTAATTTAATATGAGTTTCCTTTTGTATAACATATCTACTATCTTGGGTCCTCCTCAAGTTAGGATTTCTTGATAGGATTTCTATTCTAACTAGGATTTCCTTATTTTATGTAGGATTCCAACTCAATTTTAGGAATCTTAATAACATATGATTAGGGTTGGCAACTTTACCTGGGCAAGCCTGGGTAATCGGATCCCGACCCCGATTGTCACCATTCATAAAGTCGTCATTTTCAACAATATAATTAATGAAAATATTATAATTCTACACTTATGAGACTTCGGTAAAGAAACTCATGAAAGGCAAAGCATTTTACGAATTTTGTTATAGAACTTTGGCAATTCTAGATACATAGAAATCAAGTTTCGATCCTTGCAAAGAAACTTACTTTTCTTCATTCAAAACTTCAAATTTTAACCAAAGGTTTCACTCAATAAAAAAACAAAATTCTTTTCTTCATACAAAATTTCAATTTTTAAGCAAATATTTGGAGCAATAAAAATGATTATTCTACTGTTAAAAACTTGTGTAATATAAAATCTTTCTAACCATTTTTGCTCCTTAATTTTGCTATAGTAATTTGGTATTTGTAATTTCATGGAATCCAAGTTTGAAATCCTAGTTTTTAATTTTTAACCATTCCAAGGATTCAAATTTGAAACATTTTTTACATTATAATGTTTAAGAACTATTTTATATCCTGTGATGGACCTAAGAAGGGACCCGGAGACCTGGGCCATTTCTGATATTTGGAAAATTTCCTTTCACCCCATTGACTTAACTAGATTACTGTTACATCTTTATTTGAAAAATCTAATTTCTAAATTTTTTCTTTCATTTTTATTATTATTAGCCTGTGAAACTCCGAATTGTATAATATTAATCATATATTATACTTGTATCATGTCTTTATCTTTATGATTTATTTTTATTAATTAGTGTAAAGATTGGTAAACATCATTAAAAAAAATATATGGTTGAACCTTTGTTAATTTTATTCTTTTATAATCTTTTTTTTTTTAAAAAAAACAATGTTCATAATGAACTTTTTTTTTTGAAACAATTATGGTAGTTCAAAATAAATTTTACTTTTAAGTTAAATCGTTGTCTTGGAAAATGTTAATAATTCAAAATAACTTCATGAAGAAATTAATTTGGAAAGTATACTTACAAATTCTACACTTAGAACTTGAATTTGGGATTGTAATGCTACTTTAGAATATAAACAAATATATTTTTGATGGCACTGTGATATTTACGTAAAATTTTCAAAAGGGTCAATTTCCACAAACCTCCCTTGAGGTCTGCTAAAATACCACAAGAGCATCACTATAAATGTTCCTAGAGATTGTAAACAGAATAACTTAGTGAATTGCAGCTCTGAATTGTCTGTGGATGTAGGTTTTATAGCTGAACCATGTAAAATCTCCTGTACATATTTACTTTTTTGTTATATGTGTTATATTGTTCGTAACTTCTATCACCTTCAAATCTCATAATTGGTGTCAGAGCAGGTTTCACTAACGTACAAGTGAAGAATGATCTAATTGATTTGAAGGCATGGATTTCACATGAAATGGAAGATTTGGAGCACAACCACCAATTCTTGAAGATGGTAATTAGGCTTATTAGAAAGTGAGAATGAAAGATGATGTATATCAAATCTCTTGATGATAGGGCATGCACAAGTGTTTTAAAAGGGTGGACACCACCAACACAAGTGAATGCATTTGGAGTTACAAATCTTAAAGTTGAAGAAGAATAGATCAATGAAGAATACAAATGCTCCAACTGGAATTCAAGGGTGCTCAATGCAATTTTTGGTGCAGTTGATCTAAAAAATTTTGGACTAATTTTGCAATGCATAGTGGCATAAGATGCTTGAGATGTTCTTGAGGTAAAACATGAAGTATAGCTTCTGTTAGAAGATTTGAATGCCATAGGAATCATCAAAGCTTTAGTAAAGATTGGCGCATTGAAGTTATGACAGAATTCGTAGTCCTTGAGATTTTGATCACATTTGCTGCCTTGTTGGGATGAGCATGGTTCCATCCACTTGGTGGAGTTCCTTCCACCTTGCATCAAAAAATCCGGTTCAACATGGATGGTCAGATCGTAACCATTCATGTAACCTCAACAATTGCACTAGCTGCCTTTAGTGTGAATATTGGGGAAATACCTTACATAGGTCGCTTTCAAGTAGCCATGATTGACGAAGTCAACCCAATCATTTTTGGAATAATGAAGAAACAAGGGTACATCCAAGGAATTGGACTTGGGAGAAATGGACATGGCCTACCATCTTTTCCAGACTTCAAATATCAAACCTCTAAAAGAGGGTTAGGCTATGAATTTGAAGGGGGAGAAGAAGATGTTGAGCCCAAGAAAGGAAAATTCATCAAATTTGTCAAGGCCCAAGATACGAAGTATGTAGGAGCTGCTAAACCGTGGGTTTTCAAAGGTATGCTCTAGCCCAGCTTTGAGATCTTTAGAGATATCCTTCAGGCAGAAGTCCCTTAGGGGGATGACTTGGTGGGAGAGATGGTGAAGATGACTAATAAGGAAGAGAAGCCTCAAGAACAAGCACCGCCAATGGATCCGTTCGTCAACCTTGCTGCTTTCATCGAGGAAGGAATTAAAAGCTTATCTTATAAAGATATGTTTGTACCCAACCTCTTCAAAGAAAGGACATTGTTTATGTTTCAAAGTTTAATACAATGAACAATAATTTTGCTTACTTTTTTGATGTCTTTCCTAATGGTGTTGTGCATCATAATTTGCATTTCACTGGCATATTTGAAATTCATACGATTCAAACTCATAACATTAATCTTGGTACAATAAAAAAACCTAAGAACATATGCATTGCACTTGATACAACTCCTAAAGAGAGAGAGAAATTTGAAAAATTATTAAAGAAACATGAAGAAGTCTTTGCCTAGTCCTATGACGACATGCCTAGAATCGACAGAAGCATCGCTCAGCATACAATCTTGATTTATCCGCATGTGAAACCGGTTAAGTAGAGGTTAAGAAGAATGACACCAGAGTGGGTTAGAAAATCAAAGAGGAAGTCTCTAAACAAATTGAAGCCAAGTTTTTTGAAGTGGTCAAGTATCCAGAATGGTTAGCCAATATATGCCAATACCAAAGAAGCATGGAAGGGTCCAAATGTGTGTGGATTACTGAGACTTGAACAAGGCCTCACCAAAGGATGATTTTTCTTTGCCTCATATCGATATGTTAGTAGATAGCACTACCGCCAGTGTGATGTTCTCTTTTGTAGATAGATTTTGTGGATACAATCAGATAATGATGGCTAATGAAGACAAGATGAGGATAGCCTTCACTACAGAATGGGGAACTTATTGCTACAAGGTGATGCCCTTTAGTTTGAAAAATGCAGGGGTTACTTACCAACGAATGGCGACAATACTATTCCAAGATTTGATGCATAGGAGATAGAAGTTTATGTGGATGAGATGATGGTGAAGTCTGAGACTTGAGAGGGTCACTTTGAAGCCTTAGATAGATTCCTAAAAAGGGTGAAGAAATACAAGCTACAGCTAAATCCAAAAAAGTGTGTCTTCAAAGTTACCTTAGGGAAGTTGCTGAGGTTTATAGTTGGCTAGAAAAGGATAGAAGTAGATCCAGACAAGGTGAAGGCCATTACGAAGATGCCATCAGCTAAGACTAAAAAATAAGTTCAAGGGTTTCTGGGGAAGATCCAATAAATCAGTCCGTTTATCGCTAAATTGACAATCATTTGTGCCCCGATCTTTAGGCTTTTGAAGAAGAATCTGTTGGTAGAGTGGAATGATTAGTGCCAAGAGGCATTTGAGAGGATTAAGAAGTACTTGCAGAACCAACCGGTTTTGAGATCACCAAAACCTGGGAAGAATTTAATTCTTTACTTGGCTCTCGAAGAGGAGGCCATTGGTGCTATGCTAGCACGAGAAGACGAGAAGGGTGGAGAGCACGCCATCTATTATCTTAGTAACAAGTTACTACCATACGAGATGAAGTATAGCCATGTAGAGAATTGGCTATAGTTTGGCTTCCAAAGAAACTGAGGCACTATTTCAGTCTCACAAAATTAGGGCTGTCTCGAATGATGATCTGATTGAGTATCTTTATAAGACACCAGCATTCGTGGGAAAACTAGCAAGATGGTTGGTACAATTATCAGAATTCAACATTGAGTCGGTCACCAAGAAGGTGGTGAAAGGAAGAATAGTAGTGGAATTCTTGGCTACGAACCTGATTGATGACGATGAATCATGGGAGTTGGAGTTCCCAGATGAACATGTGGGGGTAATTTTGGTAGTGGGATAGAGAATGTTCTTTGATGGAGCTGTTAATCGCAATGTTGCTAGCATAAGAGTTATTCAAGTGTCACCAACTAAGGAAGTCATTCCCTTCGCCAAAAAGTTGGAGTTCAAAGTCACCAACAATATGGCCGAATATGAAGCCTGTGCCTTTAGTATGGAGACTGTGATCGCTATGGACATTGATGAAGTGGAAGTAAGGGGAGATTCAAAACTAGTCATCTTTCAAGCCAACGAAGATTGGGATTTAAGAGAAAGGAAGCTAAAACCCTACCTTGAACATGTCAAAAGACTGATTGGGAGGTTCAAGCAGTGTACCTTTAACCATCTTCCTAGAAGTGAGAATCAAATGGCTGATGCATTGGCTTCATTGGCGTCAATATGAGCAAGCACGCAATAATTATTGGTAAGACCAATAGTGATATCACAAGCATGGGGTCCTTGTTATATGGAACTTTATGTAACAGAGATCGAAGTGGATGAGAAGCCATGGTTCTACGACTTTAAGAAATATTTAGAAGAGAGGAGTTTGCCTGAGGAAGCCAATGAGAAGGATAGGGCTGTGTTACATAATCTAGCCCAACAATTAACTTGTCATCAGGGGATGATGTACAAGAGAATGCCAGAAGGGATGCAACCGGGGTGTGTGGATGAGAAATAAGCAAGGGGACTTATGGAAGAAATCCATAGTGGTGTATGTGGGCCACATGTTAATTGGGCTAGTGCTTGCAAAGAAGATCATGAGGCAAGGATTTTACTGGCTAACTATGGAGATAAACTGTGTCTAATTTGTGAAGAAGTGTCACCAGTGCTAGATTAATGGAAACTTGATCCATCAACCACCATTGGAGCAACAAGGGATGACTACACTATGGCCCTTTGTTGTATGGGGCATCGATATTATAGGCAAAATAAGGTCATCGGCCTCTAATGGATATCAATATGTGGTGTTGGCGGTCTACTACTTCACCAAATGGATAGAAGCTGAGTCCTATACTAAGTTAGGGGCGAAGCAAATGGTGAAGTTTATTGACAAAAACATCATATGCAGATTTGGGGTACCACACCATGTCATGACTGACAATGGGGCTAATTTTCAGGCCAAGAGTAGGACTTTGTTTGAGAAGTACAAAATTGAACAACATAAGTCATTTCCATACTGGCCATAAGCCAGTGGGGCGATAGAAGCGGCCAATAAGAACCTCAAAAAGATGTTGGCCAAGGTGGTATAGACATATAAAGATAGGGCAAAGAAGTTGTTGTTTGTGTTATGGAGTTCTAGAATGACAACCAGCCGTTTGACTGGCATGACGCCATTCTCGCTAGTATATGGTTAAGAAGCTGTCTTGCCAATTGAGATAGAAATGAGATCAACGAGAGTTCTAATTGAAGCAGAAGTTCTTGAAAAGGATTGGATTTGTAATATATATGAACAATTGGCCTTTATTGATGAGAAAAGAATGAAGGCTTGGTATCACATGTAGCTATGCCAAAAACGGGTTGCTCAAGCCTTTAACAAAAGAATAAAGGCAAGGAAGTTCAAAGAAGGAGAGTTGGTCCTCAAGCAAGCAAGACCAGTTGTGTTTGATCCAAGAGGGAAGTTTAAACCTAACTAGGAGAATCCATTTGTTGTGACGAAGGTCATGTCCGGCAGAGCTATCATTTTATCAGATGTGGAAGCGAATGAGTTCACTGAGCCCATCAACATGGACAGGCTGAAGAAGTATTACATATAAAAAAAAGTGAGAGGAAAAATAATTAATCAGAAAACCATAAATGGCTGATTCATGATAGGAGTTGTGTCATTGTGCACATATTGTTTGAAGAACAAAGGTTGTACTTCTATTAATGAAATGAAACTGTTTGGAACAATATGCCTTTTGAAATGTCTTATTATTTTGCATAACAACAGAAAGGAAATATCAAACATCTAAGCCAATCAAGGAACAAATAATGTCGTCTCTACCTCTTCGATAGACTACAAATAAGCTCACTATATCACTCATGGCACTGTTTGACTCGAATAATAGGATCAGGAATGGAAGCTTGAAGGGTCACGTAATCCCTGTATTGGTCGTTAGTCTCAAAATTAGGATCATGGAATAGGTTCGTCTCAATCGAGCGATGTGCCCAAGAGTCTCTCACGCTCTAGGTAACAAGCAAACAGTCTCCTAGGATCGAAATAGTCAGTGAATCCACAATTCTTTGCTTCTGACCATACTGTCAATGCAACCTGGTGGAATCATAAAATGAACTGTAGGTGAAACTTGCTAGAGGCACACATACGGTATATGTCCTTACAGTTACATGCTCTAGACTCTACCATGGATAGTGCTATATGAATCTGAGTATCAGGAATGACTCGAACCCACCCAACCAATCCAAGAAGAACATCTCTCAAGTCTCCTTCTTGTATGAAGCCGAGGGCTGTAACGAGAAATATCCTTTTCGGGTGATGCTAGAACAGACAATTGCTCTTATAACCAAATCTAAGAAAAAGAAACAAAGAAAGATAAGTAAGAAAAAAAGCTTACTAAGCTGAGAACTCAAAAAGGGCGGCTTAGGCAAAAATTAAGGCAAGCCCGCTAAGCTGAAAACCCAAAAAAGGGCAGTTTAGGCAAAAGTTAGGGCATGAGAAAAAGAAGAGCCCGTTAAGCTGAAAACCCAAAAAAGGGTAGTTTAGGCAAAAGATAGGGCATGAGAAAAAGAAGAGCCTATTGAGTTGAAAACCTGAAAAGGCCAGCTCAAGCAAAAGTTAGGGCAAGCTTGCTAAGTAAAAAACCCAGAAAAAGGCGGCTTAGGCAAAAGTTAGAGCATTAAAAAAAAAAGGTTCAGATAAGAAAACTTGAAGAAGTGGGAGACTACCGCCGAATCTCTGACTTGGATCCATCTTGACATGATCCAGTCCAATCAATGTCTTAACCAAAATCGAAGGAATTGTTGTGAAACCAGAACCCATTTGAGGAATGACAGTCACAAGATGTGGATCTCTGAGACCATCAGGTGGGACCAGTAAAAACTATGCAAGAAGGTAGAATTGAAAAAGACGAAGCGAACCAGATGAAGCCTTATCTATCATCCCAAGCAAAGGCATGATAGAGGATAATGTCACCCTATCACCCCTAGTGTGAATGCCTATGGTGGAAGTTGACAAGTCGAAGAAATGGGCAAGATAAACTATTAAAGGTGTTTGGATGGTAAGAAGAATAAGACTCTCAGAACTGGATGAATGATGACTGAGTATGACAGAGAATTCCTCTTATAGAGGGCAAAGCTCCTACTCGTTGAAGTATAAGACATGATTATGAGAATCTAAGAAGGTTGTACAGTCCTCAGAAAAGGGATGTCAAGCTTGACGTGATGAAGGAACTTCAGATGATAGAGGCTGACATACTCGAGTCGTTTCCAATCCCCATCCCTCAAAGGTCTTAGAAGAGGCTGGAGGATCTAGAGGGAAGCTACAAACATGTTGAACAACATGAAGAGATGGTAATGTAAAGTAGAAATCTCGAGAAACGAGAAAAAGGGTGTAGAGAAGTAGTAGGAAGAAGCATCACTTAAATAATGCGTAAATCAAGATAGAAAAAGGAAAGAATCATCAGAGAACCATCGGCCAGCCATCTGACTATTGGCTGATTGCTGCATGATACCCAACTGACTGTCAGACAGTCGCCTAGCGGTTTGATGGTCGGCCAGCAGCCATAAAGGCTAAACAACCCATTAAGCCTTTCTCTTATGTAATCCTTCAACTTTTAGAACATATAATGATGAACGTTTCGAGTGTGTGACTTCCAAATTTTGTAGTTTTGTGCATAATTAAATGAATCATGATGTGTAAACAAATTTGAACAAATTTGGATACAATACACAAGATGTATTGACTAAAAAATAAAGAATTCTCACTAAGTTTTTGAAATTGTTCACATTTGATTGTACAACATAAGAAGTTCATACGTGGTAGCAAAATGAACAAAGAAAAATCCTGATAGAAGCTAGCAGTGATAGTCCTCACTCGTTACCATTATTATCAATATCAAAAGAAAAAGTAGTGACCTGAGCCTGAAGATGCTCCACCTCACGCTGCAGACGAGCAACCTTGGTGACTCGTCTGACCAAGCAAGAAAATCATAGAGTTAAAATCTATTAAGGTAGAAATCTTGCATACATGAAGCATAGAAGGATACTTTAACTAATATTGATGAGACATCTGCAAAACATATCTGTGTGAGGCAGGCTACATGTAAAAAACCCGTTCCATGGAAGATGGTGGCATCTACATTGCATAGAATTAGTGATAAATGATAGAGAATTTGAGAAATGAATAGTCAGAAAACTTACCAAAGTGGTGTCCGGTGGGGCAAAGGGAACAGGCATATTCGAATCCTCAGTGACCACGTGATTGTGGATCAACCCATTGTCAACCCATGTGTAAACAATGTTACTAGGGTAAGCCTAACCTTCATCTTACACTCAAGAAGATCCTGGATCAATTTATGTTGATCCGCTGAGTCTATAATATAGGTATTAATAAGAATCGGCTCACCCCTGCATGGAAGACCAGTCAAGGTAGCAATGTCCAAATGTATAATTGTCATCTCGTCAATTGGAAGATGGAAGGTGTGGGTCGTATCCATCCACCTCTTGCACAAAGCGGCTAATGCCTGACTATAAGTGTACCGCTGAGCAAGCGAAAGACAAGTGATGAATTCATAGAAGCTGATATCAATGTTCATACTCCTAACTGCATCATTCCCTATCTCAAGGAACCAACTGTGGGCTCAAAAAAATGCCCCACACATCTTGTTCTCATGATAGTCCTAAAGCAAGAAATTGAAGTCGCTACATGAATACAAGCCTTAACAGAATCGAAGAAAATGGAAAAACAAAGATGAAGAAACTGCATATTAGGTTGATTATATGGGAAGCCACGTCATAGACAATCGGTACCTCCCGATCTTTTAGAAGACCTACCAATGTCGATTTCTAGACTAGATCCGTATCCTTCAAGTCAAGGTGGATTGGATGACCCGCCATTAGAAAGAAGCAGTAGAGATGAATACATGAGAAGAAATTGGGAGTGAATCGGATGCAAAACGAAGAAGTTATGCGTGAATGAGGGTTTGAGAGGATGAGCGGTCTTTATAGAAGCCCTCAACCACCAGCTGGCAGTTAGATAGCTTGGCAGTTGTTGCCCAGCTTAGATAGTCGGGCGGTTATCAGGCAGCCAGTCGACCATCTCCCAAATAAGGGGCTAAACGAAAAAGAAACTTCTGATGAAATCAATGACCAGTGCTTGACCATGGTAATGATTTAGTAACTTACAAGGATAGAAGACCAACCTCAGTCAATATAATTTTTAATAAGAATCATATCGAAGAATTCCTCTAGATACTAGAAAGCAATTTGTTGAAGAATACACCAAATGAGGTGAAAATTTGAATTGATTTTACATCATCAAGAAATTTTTGAATTATGCAAGAACTTGCAAAGAGAAATAGAAGAATCCACAATAAGTCCAACAATTCGGAACTCTCCAACGAAGAGAATGGTGAATGCAAGAGAAGTTGAGAATGAAGATTACCAGAAAATGATAAATGAAAAGATTTTCCCCAGTGGATTGAAAGGAATCAAGAATAAAAGCTTGGGCATGAAATCCATTGAATATTGAAGAACAGTTAGAAGAAGGGCGCGAAACCCAATGAATGTAAAGTTTGAAGAGATCAAAGAAGAATGAAGAATACTTAGCCGAAGGAACGAAGAATGAGAAGGTCTAAAGACCGCGAGGCAGTGCATGATAGAAATTTTCCTAGTGGGCATGCATTAGAAGGAAACCATAAGAAGTAGGTGCACTTAAGAGTGTTTTAAGCCCTTAGAATAGGCATAAGCCCTAAGAAGAGGCACACTAAAGAGTGTTGAAAACCTTAAGAAGTAAGTCTACTTAAGAGTGTTTGAAGCCCTTAGAATAGGTACACTAAAGAGTGTTACCAAATCCTAAGAAGTAGGTTCACTGAAGAGTGTTAAGAACCCTAAGAAGTAGGTGCATCAAAGAGTGTTTTATTATAAACATCGTAAGGATGCTTTTTAGCCCTTGAACGGGCATATTCGCCCTTAGATAGGCATCGTAGCCCTTGAGCGGGCACACTTGCCCTTAGATAGGCACGTTAGCACTTGAACGGGCACATCTGCCCTCAGATGGGCACATTCGCCCTTAGAAGGGCACATTAGCACTCGAATGGGTGCATCTTTTCGTGGGAATAGAAGAAGAGAGAGAGATGATGAAGAAGTCTGATAGATGGCAGACAAAGTCAAAGATGTTGAAAGACGAAGGAAGAATACTTTGTTGAATTTTGTGTCTCACAAACCTCTCCAAAGTAGGGGTAAGCTATAGATACTGAATTTTTGAGCCTCAATAAAGGAATGAAGATAAATGTTGAGCAATAAAAATGATCGAAATGCCCTTGAAGATCAAGAAGAGAAGGATGAGAAGAAGTTGGCGAAGAGTATCAAAAACTAACAAATGACTTTGAAAAATCATAGAAATTAATCTAGAAGGAAAATGATGATGAATCGTATATCACTGCGAAGCTATGGATGTCTAGTTTTTGTAGAAATTGATCACAAATCGGAGTTGAAATCAAGAAATTATACGTGATTGAAGGAACAAAGGTCTAAAAGGGCTGCATTGAAAGAAGACAAAAGAGAAAAAAGTTGAATGGAAATTGACCGGCCGACCATCAGACAGTTGCCCGACTATTGGCCAATGGCCGGCCGTCCATCAGATGGTCGCCTGGCTGTCTGGAGATGGCTGCCCGGCCTTTGGAGGCTTATTTTCAAAAATTAGCTTTGAGACCGTTCTTTTTCATTTTCAGCCCTCTCCTATATAAACCCCCCTCTTCTCACTTTGCAGGACACACCGATTGTCGAATACAATCATCTTTCTCCCTCTTAAAGACATGCTTAAGAATTCAAGAAGTCTTTTTCAGTATAATTTTTAGGCGTTTTATTGCTCGAAACCCGGAAAGCGTATGTCTTGAGAGCAGAATTCTCTCGTCCCTCCCATTTTCTCTTTTATTTTTCTTGCCTAGAACAAGCCTCTTTAGGATTCATTTTTATGCTTAGGAGCATGTCTAGGGTTATTATGAATTGTGCTAACCTAATTTGTTTTGCAAGATGGATAAGCATGTCGAGTAAATCCGCAATCGTTCCCTTTTTGGAATCATGCTTGGGAATTTATTTTCTTTACGAATGCTTAGAATCATGACTAGGACAACATGTTTAGAATCATGCTTAAGAGCACATGACCAGAATCATGATAGGAAACTTTATTTGCTTTGATGAATGCTAAGAAATGGCATAGAATAGGTAAGAATTATCGTTTTGCCCTTAAATGTATGAATGTCTTCTTTGAGCTAGAATAGCTATGATTGATTTCAGTTATTTGAATTAGGCTAGAAATGCCATGATTAGGCTAGAATATGCCATGAATGACATGCTAGGCTAGAAATGCCATGATAATTGATATGAATTATGCTAGAATTGCTATAGGTAAAATTACTATGATAGAATTTATCAAAATCTAGGCTAGAATGCCATGATATTAGATTATGGCTTTGTATGATTTGTGAATGTATGGAATATTTTATTTTATTTTATTATTGAATAACAAATGTTGTAATTCTCTTCCCTTGCCCTATGTTTGATGGAAATGTAATCTTTTTCTCCTTCCTCTTTCTTTCTATGAATATACTACTATTTTGATTGAATAATCACCTCATATCCGAGCGGGTTGAAAGACTCGTATCTAACTTCCCGAACCCATTCGGAAAGGATGAGGGTAGTTTAGGTCTTGAAGTGAGGGATCAGATTGCCCCCATTCATTCCCAATTGAATAATTAGGTGGCAACTCTTTTCTCGAGATGTGCCCATGGCTCGTTTACGTTCCCATAAGTCTTGAAAGAGGCTTTGACATAGTGTCGTGGTCACAAACGCTCTGGCGGGATGAACGCCCTGTTCACAAAAGCACTCGTACCTAACTTCTTGAACCCATCTCTGAAGGGATGAGGGTAGTTTAGGTCCCGACGCGAGGGATCGGATTGCCCCTATTCATTCTCAATTGAATAATTGGGTCAACTCCTTTCTCTAGAAGTTTCCATGGCTCGTTTGTGTTTCCTCAGGTCTCGAAAGAGGCTTTGACACAGTGTCGTGGTCACAAATGCTTTGGTAGCATGAAAGCCCCGTTTACAATACCCTTGGTAGGAACTATAGGCAAATTCTCTTCTTCCTGACATGTTTTCGACACACCCCTGCTCTAAAAATAAGTTGAAATGCTGAAAGTAAGTTGTGCATCAATTTAACTCACATTTGAATTCTTCAAAGATTTTTCAAATTAGATGGCTGAAAGGTAATGCATTGACATGGTGATTGTTTATATTTTCAACTCTAATGCTGGAATTACTTCATTCAAGATTCTCTATGTGTGTGTGTATGTATAGCCAATCATGCTTCACCTCTTTGAAACTCAGAGAGCTTTATGCAAATAAAGGCTGATGATTAATCTCTAATGAAAAAGGGCTACCATAAGCCCACTTTTAACACCAATCTCCACTAATGTAGGCTAATCACAACATCAAAGATCATTAGGGCTTTATCAAGCTTGTAATGTCAGGCTTGGGTCAAGGTATGATAAGGAAATTATAAGGTTAACTCACTCATAGTCATACAACCACTCTAGGTTTTAATTGAGAGCATGAACTTTTTTTCATGACCATGTTTGTTTGAATTTTGACTGTCTATACTTCTAAACTTTGAGTCTTCATCCACTACATTTGCTTTGTTTTCGATTTTGAGTGGCTACATTGCTAAACTTTACAAGCAATGGGATAAACACTTTTCTTTTCTTTTTTTTATTATTTTTTTTGGTTTTGTTCTTTGAGCTCAAAATTGCACAAAACATCTCAAATTCCTTTTGTTATCCCATAAGCATGGTTCTCAACACTTTTTTTTTTCTAGAATGTTCATATGCTATGAGTGAATGGTACTATGTAGGAATATTTTTTCTAATGTTAGGATAAATTTTGTGTTAGGATAAATTTTGTGGTTTGACAAAGAAAGGCTTCATTACGCTTAATGGGGTACACTAGGGGCAATGAAATAAGTATAGGTGGGTTTGAAAGGCTCAATCGATCCAAAGAAGGCCTAAATCACTTCCTTCATGTTGTGAAGCCTAGGATTTCGCCTCGAATGGTAATCAAATGGGTTCTAGAGTCTTATCATATCTCAACACAAAGCTCTATTCACATAAAGTTTCTCTAAGTGATATAAAGTTCCATATTCATGGCTATTATGCTCAAATGTTGAAGAACCAAGAATTAAACTCATATTGGCAAAAAGAGTCAAGTATGCAAACAATACGATCTCATGCATTATCAAAAATCTATTTCCAATGAGTATCATGATTTTATGAATGATCATCAAAAGAACATATAACTCATATAACATTCTTAAAATAAATCATTTTAAAACATCGTTATTCATTCTCTAGGTCAGGAATTCTTTCATTGTCAATCAGGTCTTGTATCTCATGTTGAAGGTGATGGCATTTGTCAGTCTTGTGACTGGTCATTTTGTGGAACTTACACTTCTCGTGATGCCTCCAATTCCTTGGCAAGGGATTTGGAAGCTCTCTCGGTGGTAATGGCGGCAAGATCACTTCGGCTCTTAATCTGGCAAAAATCTTTGATAAAGGTCTTCCCAAACAATTGAATTTCCTTTGTTGGGTGACCTCTTTCACCCTAACCTGCTTCATGCTAGACCCACTAGCTTGATGATACTGCTTCTAATTTCTTCTAGGGTGATTGTTGTTGCTTCTTTTCTGTCTAGCCTCCAAATCTTCTATTTGGATGCCTGAATCATACAAGTCTTCAAATGTTTTGATTAGAAAGCCTACAAGTCTATCACTGATGAAGGGATGGGCTTCATTGATAACCATACAAACCCGATCCTTTTCTGCGGCCTTGTGGTCATCTTAGTAACTTTGGCCCTCCAACGGACCAAGTATTTTGAAAATGTTTCATTGGGCTTTTAACGTGTCATCTCTAAATCCCTTAAAGTTACCCCCAGTTGGGTATTGTGACGATATTTTTCTATGAACTGCTCAGATAGTTCCTCCCAATCTTCTCAAACCCTTTAAGGAAGATCATGGCACCATACTACTACATAATCTTTTAAGCATATATGAAGCAGTTCAAGATATACTCCTTTGACAAAGGAGTGGTAGCTATGACAGCAGCATACTGGCTTAGATGTGTCTTTGGATTGCGTTCTCCATTAAACTTGAGCAAGTCTAGCATACGAAATGTTAGAGGCAAATCATTATCCCCAATGAGTAAGATGTCATCCAGGTCTTTGATCCTTTCTGCCCCTATTTCTTTAAGAGAGATTGGAACTTTTTCATATCTTTGGCTAACTACTTGACTGATTCGGGCTCATCTTACTCAGCTGGGCCTTCCCCTTATCTCTACCTTGGCTAGTCTCACCCTTATCACCACCATTACCTTTGAGCAAGGTTGGTTCATGCGGTTAGGCCCATTTTGTAGAGCTTTAACGAGTTGGGCCATTTGCTGTTCGAGTTCGATCATATCAGCTCTCAATTGGACCATCTTTTGATTGTTGTTGTTAGGTGCAGCCTTGACTGGTTCATCTTGTCTTCTCAGATGATCACCTTGTCTGACCCAATCTATGATGGCTGCAAAACAAAGGTGTCAATGCCATGCATGCGTGCATGTATGCATGATATGATGCATGCTCATAGAAGGGCATAGACATACTTTCAGCCTTCCAATCTTATTTGTTTCGCACACATGAAGTCAAATCTCTTTTCCTAGGATTTTAGCCTCATTACCAAGTCATCATCATGGGATGTGGGAATGCAGGATTCTCTCTTCTAATTCTAACATTCAAGCTGATGTTAGATTCTCCACGATTATCATAACGTGGCTTCTAATTGTCATGATAACCTTAACTCATGGCATATGTTCCCATTTTTTTCTTATGGGTGAACTAACATGTGGCATTCGTTCATGGTTCCATGAGGTTTGAGTCGTGTTAATCTAATCATGTGAAATTTACATCCATGGAAATGCATTTCAACATGCGTTTTAGAAATTCATCATATTGGAAATTTCTGGATTCGTCTACATGGGCTTGAGTCTCAAGGGTCCAATGGTCTGGGCTCTTTCGAGCGAGAGATGCCCCCTTGGGCCAATCTCTTTTTATAGCAATTCAATGGTAATGCCTAAAGGTGACTGATAAGTGTCTATTTATGTATCATTTTCATATCAATTCGTCCATGTTTCTTTGCTATATTCCTTGGTATTTTTATGTTTTTGTGTGATTTTGATGTTTGTAGGAGTTTTGGAGCAACTTGCACAAAAATGGAGTAAAACCCTTCATTTTCACCTCTGCTAGTCAACCATCTTCTCGGATTTAATTGTATTGATATACAATGAACCCGATGACATATCATATACCGTTGAAAAGCTCTCGAAGTCTACTTTTTGGAGAAATTTACGGTTTATGAATCCATTCAGTGTACCGAAAGTTGTAATCAAAACAGTGTGAGAAGTGTAGAAATGTAATTCCACACATCACTGTAGCATGTATAATACGGGACACTGTAGCACGTTACTGTAGCAGAGTATTTAAACACATTTTAGGGTTTTATTTTCATAACTTGAAGAGGGGAGAACGTGGTGGAGGCTGCAGCTCTGGAATTCTTTCATCTCTTGGAGTTCTTGAAGGAGAAAGGAAGCTTGGAAAGAGGAAGAACTACAATCCAAAGAGAATTACATCAAATTTGCTAAGTTTTTCCCTTCCCTTTCATTTTCTGGAATGTCTCCATGTTGTATTGTATTTACCACGTTCTTAAACATGTGTAACTGAATCTGAATTGGTTGAGGGTGATTTCAAAGCCCCTGATATGGTTTTTGTAAGTTGATTGTGTAAGGAATTGTTATCCGATTCTCTAATTGAAGTTGCTTGTATTCTCCCATATTTAATGCTTATGATTGCTTGCTGATTGTATTTGAGTGGCCAACTGAATATAATCTGGTTGTGATTTATTGCTAGACTAGAAATCTTGATCCGTAATTGTCTTGAATTTCTAATCATTAGTAGCAAAATTGTGATCAGAGATTACAATTGGAGAATATAACCTAAGTTAAATAATCCGAGCTTGTGTGTTTATTGCTTAGATCAACCTATCTTTCTTATCATAATGCATCCATTGAATTAAACTCAGAGAGCTTGTTCTAGGTTGTTTAATGGATAGAGATTAAATAAAGAGCTTGTTTTATTTAACAACAAAGTAAGGAAAGATTGGGGTAACAGAGCTTGTTGTTATCTACGGTTGATAACTTCAATGCTGTAATTGGATGACAATTCTACGATTAATTCGCAAATCCATATCTTGTGGTAGAGAAGGATCCCTTAACCAGCTTTCTCTCATTGATTTTTCATTCGAATTAACTTTCTGTTTTGTTATTCTTCGTTTGCATTATTATTTCACTTAGTTAATCAATCAACAAAACCCCCCATTTATTCTGTTTTTGCTTTCGAATAACAAATTTAATTAGCATCAATCCTCGTGGGAACGATATCTTACTCATCACTTTATTACTTGTGCGACTAGTATACTTGCTAGTTTCGAACGCATCAGTGACGACACCAACATGAGTCATGTAAGGGTTGAATGCAGCCAAAGACTTCTCATGCCAATGCCACACAGCTAGTTTAGATAGTTCGTGCTCATTGTGTGCAAAGTTTAGTGATGTGAGGGCCTAAAATAATAATGCAAGGTATTAGAAATTGGCATCCCAATCCGAATAAAATTCTTTTATCCCCAATGGAGTCGCCACTGTGAATGAGGCTTTCATCCCACTAGGGCATTTGTGATCACGACACTATGTCAAAGCCTTTTTCGAGACTTAAGGAAACACGAAAAAGTTATGGGCACGTCTGGAGAAACAGAGTCACCACTCAATTATTCAATTGGGAATGAAGAGGGATAATCCGATCCATCGCTTCAGGACCTAAACTACCCTCATCCCTTTAGAGATGTGTTTGGGAAGTTAGGTACGAGCCATTCACCTTGTTGGGATCAAAATCCAGCCTCTGTTAGGATATACCAAATAAAAATAGCTTACATTGTTATACAGTCCACTTAAGTTGTTGGTTTAATGCACGCATTACCAATTTTATCTTCATTAAGCAAACAAGGTGATTTTCAATCAATAGCAGTTGTATATTCATACAAAGAAAGATGGAGAATAATAGAATTACATTTTCTTGCAAACATGGGGGATAGGGAAGAGGATTACAACAATTATTATTTGATAACAAAGTAAATTATACTTTTAACACTGCATATATCTCATTCATTCATGTATACAATTCATTGCATTTTATAAATACAACTGATAGGTGTCTATTTATGTATTATTTTTATATCAATTCGTCCATGTTTCTTTGCTATATTCTCTGGTATTTTTATGTTTTTGTGTGGTTTTGATGTTTGTAGGAGTTTTGGAGCAACTTGCACAAAAATGGAGTAAAACCCTTCATTTTCACCTCTGCTAGTCAGTGATCTTCTCGGATTTAATTGTATTGATGTACAATGAACCCGATGACATGTTATATACCGTTGGAAAGCTCTCGAAGTCTATTTTCTGGAGAAATTTACGGTTTATAAATCCATTCAGTGTACCAAAAGTTGTAATCAAAACAGTGTGAGATGTATAGAAATATAATTCCACAAGCACTGTAGCATGTATAATACGGGGCACTGTAGCAAGTCACTGTAGCAGAGTATTTAAACACATTTTAGGGTTTTATTTTCATAACTTGAAGAGGGGAAAACGTGGGAGGAGGCTGCATTTCTGGATTTCTCTCATCCCTTGGAGTTCTTGAAGGAGAAAGAAGATTTTGAAAGAGAAGGAACTACAATTCCAAGAAGATTCATCTACAAAGAAGATTTTCAAAGAATTTGCTAAGTTCTTTCTTTCCTTTTCAATTCTGGAATTTCTCTGTATTGTATTTGTTATTCTGATTGAATATGTGTAACTAAATCTGAATTGGTTGAGGGTGATTTCAAAGCCCTTGATATGGATTTTGTGAGTTGATTGTGTAAGAAATTGTTATCCAATTCTCTAATTGAAGTTGCTTGTATTTTCCCATATCTAATGCTTATGATTGCTTACTGATTGTATTTGGAATGGCCAACTGAATATAATCTGTTGTTGTCTATTGCTAGATTAGAAATCTTGATCCGTAATTGTCATGAATTTCCAATCATTAGTAGCAAAATTGTGATCAGAGATTGCAATTGGAAAATACAACCTAGGTTAAATAATCCGAACTTGTGTGATTATTGCTTAGATCAACCTATCTTTCTCATCGTAATGCTTCCATTGAATTAAACTCAGAGAGCTTGTTCTAGGTTGTTTAATGGATAGAGATTAAATAAAGAGCTTGTTTTATTTAACAACAAAGTAAGGAAAGATTGGGATAACAGAGCTTGTTGTTATCTACGGTTGATAACTTCAATGCTGTAATTGGATTACAATTCTATGTTAATTCACAAATTCATATCTTGTGGCAGAGAATGAACTCTTAACCAAGTGTCTCCCATTGATTTTTCATTCAAATTTACTTTCTGTTTTGTATTCTTTACTTGCATTCTTATTTCATTTAGTAAATCATTCAACAAAAATCCCCCCTGTTTAGTTTATTGTTGCTGGAAATAACAAATTCAATTAGAATCAATCCTCGTGGGAACGATATCTTACTTATCACTTTATTACTTGTGCGACTAGTATACTTGCTAGTTTCGAACGCATCAAGTTTTTGGCGCCGTTGCCGGGGATTGATTTTCTAATCAATTTGTTATTCTGTTTTTACTACTGATTCTTGATTGTTATTTCCTGATTGTTTGTGTTTAGGCTTTTATGTCTGAGGGAGAAGCGGATCAACGACTTAAGAGAATTAAGGAGTTTCTCCAATCCTCGAATTTAAGGCTAAATCGGTCAATTTCAACTCCACCTCCAGAATTTGACCTTGCACGACATACTTCCCTCCCATCTTCTTGCAGTTCAATCAAATCTGAATCGTAAGCAATGGCGATGGAAAACGATCAGACTCTTAAGGAGTTAGCGGCTCCAATTATTGATCAACAACCGCTATGCATAAGCACCAATTTTGAGATAGATTTTGAACTTAAATCTGGACTGATTCATCTCTTGCCTACATTTCATGGTTTTGCAGGAGAGGATCCGAACAAACACCTCAAAGAATTTCATGTGGTATGCTCAAGTATGAAGCCAACCGGCGTTTCTGAAGAGCAAATTAAATTGAGAGCTTTCCCATTCTCATTAGCAGATTCGGCAAAAGATTGGCTATACTACCTACCACCAGGTACCATTACCACTTGGAATGAAATGAGTAAACTCTTTTTGGAGAAATACTTTCCAGCTTCGAGAGTTACAAATATTAGAAAAGATATTAGTGGCATTCGACAACACAATGGAGAATCACTTCATGAATATTGGGAGAGATTTAAGAGGTTATGTGCTAGCTGTCCAAACCACCAAATTAGTGATGGACTCCTAATTCAATATTTCTATGAGGGTCTCCTACCCATGGAAAGGAGTATCATTGATGCTGCTAGTGGTGGAGCACTAGTTAATAAAACACCGAACGTGGCAAGACGTTTGATTAGTGACATGGCAGCGAACTCCCAACAATTCAGCAGTCAATTTGAGCCACAACTACCAAAAAGAGTAAATGAGGTAAGTACTTCAAACATTGAACAACAACTTTGTGAACTTACCTCTCTTGTAAAAAAAATGGCTGTAGGACATATGCAGCAATCTTATGCATGTGGAGTATGTTCTGCCATGGACCATCCAACCGACATGTGTCCAACTTTGCAAGAAGGAGATACAGAACAAGCCAATGCCATGGGTGGATTTCCAGGACAACCAAGGCAAAGGTATGACCCTTTCTCCAATACTTACAATGCTGGATGGAGAGATCACCCTAATTTAAGATATGGGAATCATCAACCAATCGCCCCAAATGCCATACCAAATCGACCACTAGGTTTCAATCAACCAAGGGTGCAGCAACCATTTCAAGCACAACCACCATCAATACCACAACCAGCTCCACAAAATTCAGGTATGTCTCTCCAGGATATTGTTAAAGCACTTGCCACTAACACAATGCAATTTCAGCAGGAAACTAGGGCAAGTATCCAAAACCTGGAAAATCAAATGGGACAATTGGCCACTAACATGAGCAAATTTGAGAGTCAAAGCTCAGGAAAATTACCTTCTCAGCCGGTGATCAATCCAAGAGAGAATGCTAGTGCTGTAACTTTGAGAAGTGGGAAACAATTAGATATTCCACCAAAGAAATCACAAATTGATGAAGGGGATGATACCACTTCTACCATGAACAAAACATCCACTTCTAAGGTAAATCCTAAAACTTCCATTCATTCATATGTTACCCCTCCACCTTTTCCCAGCAGATTTGCAAAATCAAGGAAGGAGGAACAAGAACAAGAAATCCTGGAAACTTTTCGCAAGATCGAGGTAAACATACCACTTCTGGATGCTATCAAGCAAGTGCCTCGTTATGCAAAATTTCTCAAAGAGTTATGCACCAACAAGAGGAAGTTGAAAGGAAATGAGAAGGTAAGTGTGGGGGAAAATGTTTCAGCTGTATTGCAAAGAAAAATTCCTCCGAAATGCAAAGATCCAGGTACGTTCACCATTCCATGCACTATTGGTAATACCAAGTTTGAAAGAGCTATGTTAGATTTAGGAGCATCTATTAATGTCATGCCATATTCTATTTATGCTTCTTTGAATCTTGGACCCCTTGCGAAAACTGGTATTGTAATTCAACTTGCTGATCGTTCTAATGCATATCCCAAAGGAGTTGTGGAAGATGTGCTTGTGCAAGTAAATCAATTGGTTTTTCCAGCAGACTTCTATGTTCTGGAAATGGAGGATGAGACATCTCCCAATCCAACACCGATTCTTTTGGGGAGGCCATTCTTGAAAACTGCCCGAACGAAGATTGATGTTCATGATGGCACTCTCACCATGGAGTTTGATGGCGAGGTGATTCGTTTCAATATTTTGAGGCAATGAGGTACCCTAGTGACTTGCATTCTGTTTTTGCAGTTGATGTTATTGATTCTTTGGCACAACAACTTTTTGAGTTAACTCGCAAGGATGCATTGGAAGTAGCCATTAGTGAGCACATTGGGGCAGAAAATTCCAGAGAATCGAGGAAGTTGATACAAGTGTCTAAAGAAGTGGAGGAAGCTGTGGCAAGCTTGGATGAGACTATAGCTATCACCACAAACAGGTATGATGTTTCGTACATTGAATTGCCTTTATCTAATGAGAAACTTCTACCTTCCGTGATGAAAGCACCTGCCTTGGAGCTTAAGCCTCTTCCAAATCATTTGAAGCATGTATTCCTAGGTGAGAAAGATACTTTGCCAGTCATAATAGCAAAGGGTCTTGCACCATTACAAGAAGAGAAACTCATCCGAGTGCTCCGAGATCACAAAACGGCCATTGGGTGGACAGTCGCTGACATCAAAGGTATTAGTCCAGCCGTATGCATGCACTGCATCTTGCTAGAAGAGGGATCCAAGCCCACTAGAGAAGCACAGCGGAGGTTGAATCCTCCAATGATGGAAGTTGTCAAGAAAGAAATCCTGAAATTGTTAGATGTGGGTGTGATTTATCCAATTTCGGATAGCAAGTGGGTAAGTCCATTCCAAGTCGTTCCAAAGAAATCTGGTGTTACGGTGGTTAAGAATGACAATAATGAGCTAGTTCCCACTCGTATCCAAACCGGGTGGCGAGTTTGTATTGATTATCGAAAGCTCAATTCTGCAACTCGCAAGGATCACTTTCCTTTGCCATTCATTGATCAAATGCTGGAGAGATTAGCAGGCCATTCTCATTATTGTTTTCTTGATGGCTATTCAGGATATAATCAGATTGTCATTGCCCCTGAAGATCAAGAGAAAGCTACATTTACATGCCCATTTGGTACATTTGCGTATCGACGCATGCCGTTCGGTCTTTGCAATGCCCCTGCCACTTTCCAAAGGTGTGTGGTAAGTATTTTCTCTGATTATGTTGAGAACATTATTGAGGTATTTATGGATGACTTTAGTGTTTTTGGTGATTCTTTTGATAAATGCCTTGACACTTAACCCTTATACTTCAAAGATGTATAGAAACTACCCTTGTTCTGAATTGGGAGAAATGTCACTTTATGGTAGATCAGGGTATAGTTTTGGGACATGTTATTTCTGCTAAGGGTATAGAGGTTGATAAATCCAAGATAGATCTTATATGTTCCTTACAACCTCCCACAAGTGTGCGGGATATTCGTTCGTTTCTTGGTCATGCAGGTTTTTATCGTAGATTCATCAAGATTTCTCGAAGATAGCATTGCCCCTATGCAGATTATTACAGAATGACGTGGCCTTTGAATTTGATGAGAAATGCAAAGAGGCATTTGAGAAACTGAAGGAACTCTTGACTTCGGCTCCAGTAATCCATTCTCCGAATTGGAATCATCCATTCGAGATCAGTGCGATGCAAGTGAGCTACAGCTGTGGGTGCCGTTTTGTCAGACGAATTGGCAAAATCCACATGCCAATTTACTATGCATCCGGACTTTAAATGATGCTCAACTAATTATTCTACCACTAGAAAGAGCTGCTAGCGGTTTATTGTTTTGCTTTAAAAAGTTTCGATCTTATTTGATTGGTATCTAAAGTACCTTTATTCTGATCATGCAGCGTTAAGGTACTGTGCTCACAAAGACAGATGCAAAAACCAAGGCTTATCAGGGTGGATACTCCTTTTACAGGAAATGTGACTTGGAGATCAAAGACAAGAAGGGAAGTGAAAAACTTAGTTTGCAGACCATCTCAGTCGCATTGTCCATGACGAGGATGTACTGCCATTACAAGAAAGTTTTCCGGATGAACAATTGTTGTCTCTACATGTAGCAGCCCCTTGGTATGCGGATATTTTTAATTACTTAGTTACCAAGAAGCTACCACATGACTTGACTCGAGCTCAAAGAGACAAGATTAAAAACATTGCCAAATATTACATATGGGATGATCCATACTTATGGAAGCATTGTTTTGATCAAGTGATAAGAAGGTGTGTTTTTAAATCTGAATTTAATTCAATTTTGACCTTCTGTCATTCTTATGCATGTGGCGGTCACTTCGGACCAAAAAGAACAGCCCTGACAGTTCTTGATTGTGGATTCTACTGGCCATCATTGTTCAAAGATGCATATCTGAAAGTTCTTGATTGTGGATTCAACTGGCCATCATTGTTCAAAGATGCATATCTATTTTGCAAAGCTTGTGATCATTGTCAAAGGACAGGTTATTTAAGTGCCAAAAATCAAATGCCACAAACCCCTATACTTGTTGTTGAGATTTTTGATGTGTGGGGTATTGATTTCATGGGTCCTTTTCCTTCATCTTTTGGTAATGCTTACATTTACTTGCTGTGGATTTATGTTTGTTAAAATGGGTGCGAAGCAAAAGCTAACAGAGAAACTAAATGATGTCTAAAGTTTGTTGTAGATTTGTGAAATCTAACATTTTTGCGAGATTTGGAACACCAAGATCATGATAAGCGATAGAGGGACACACTTCGCAAAGATATTTGAAGCCTCTGCTGAAGAAAAATACAAAATCACTCACAGGTTGTCTAATACCTATCATCCAGCAAACAATGTGGTCAAGTGAAGTTTCAAATCGAGAAGTCAAGTCCATTTCGAGAAAGACAGGAATCCGAACCGAAAAGATTGGAGCTACGATTGAATGATGCACTTTGGGGCATACGCGATGCTTACCAAGGACACCTATTGGTAGTCTCCTTACAGGTAGTCTACTGTAAGCCATGTCACCTTCCAGTAGAGCTCGAACACAAAGCATGGTGTGCAGTAAAGCTTTGTAACATGGAGTTGGATGCTGCTGGAGAACAAAGGAAGCTTCAACTGCAAGAATTGGAAGAACTTAGAAATGATGCCTATGAGAATTCCAGAATTTACAAGGAGAGAACTAAGGCATTTCATGATAAAATGATCTCCAGGAAGAAATTTGAAGTGGGACAGAAAGTTCTTTTATTTCATTCTCGCCTCAAGTTATTTCCAGGTAAATTACGATCTCGATGGGTTGGACCTTTTGTTATTACTAATGTTTTTCCCCCTGGTGCAGTGGAAATCAAGAGCTTAAAAACGGATAAAGTATTCAAGGTGAATGGGCACAGGTTGAAGCCTTACTATGAGAATTCAGTGATGCAGGACATCGATGAGGTACCTCTCTACGAGGCAACTTATCTTGATGGGTGAGGACAGATAACGTCAGGCTGAGGACGTTAAACCAAGCGCTTATTGGGAGGCAACCCAATATTTTTGAAACATAAATAAAAAGAGACAAAGAAAAGAAGGTAGTAATGATCAATTTTTGTGTTTCGAGGAGATTCCTCTCATGGGCTATTATAATCGATCAGGTTTTATCTCTCTTTGCCATTTGTCTCATTTGCTTTGTTGTTTGTTTTTATACTTTCATTTGCTCTTGTGTTTTTATTTCTTTTATGTGTCTCTATTTTCTTTTCTTTTCTTTTCTTTCCTTGTGTTTAATTTGATTATTCCGTGCTTCGAGTTCAGTTGTGCAACAGCTCGAGGAAACATTCAAACGGGAGTTGAAGCCATTGTTCGAAGGTTTGAAACGTGCATATCTGGGAGAAGAACAAACTCAATCGCATTATCGGTAATATCTCTCCTTTTTTTCTCTTCAATGGATGCTGATCTCTTTCTATCGAACCTTCGTAAATATTTCCCTTCACTTCCTCAAAATGCTGTGTTTAAAATTAATAAAGGACGGATGACTAGACTTTGGGCATTGATGCTCCTAAATGTGCCTGCTGATATCCGATGGCTTATCGAAGCCAATGTGAGATTGTCCGGTGAGCCGGACATTAATCTCGCAAAATACATGCCTGGTCTAGGAAAAAGCTACTACGCCAAGAGGCGAAGAGCGAAAAGGTTACAAGTATGTTATACATGTGCTAGATGGAATTGTAACCAGACTTGTCGTTCATTAGGTTTTGTGTCCAGGAATAGAGAAGATAAACTTTCATTTATTAAGAATGGTTTGAGTAATGAGTAGCTGGATAATGTTTTGTTAACTCTCGAGTCACATTCTTGTGGACTTGTTCAGCGTGAATTGCTTAATCTATGGACACAATTTCGTGATGAATTTCAGTGTTATAGTCTAGGGAATCTGACTAAAAATGACCCTGTTTGCCAGTTTATAAGAAAACTGGATGGGAAGCAAATCCCCGACTCATAGAAGGCGTTTCAGCCGTTTCTGGACGTAAAAACAGAGGAAGATGTGAGCCAC
>SNVD02013440.1:0-79506 GCA_013180625.2 Boswellia sacra | reverse complement strand
TGCAAAATTATTGCTCATGTGTTAGTGAATATTCTATTCAATTAATGCTTTTTTTTAGTCAAAATGCTCACAAGATGAAAGACAGAAGTTGAATTATGTAGTAGAAATAAACCACCTATGGTTAAGGACACAAAGAATAACGATACATATTCTTTATAAATGTATCTTTTTCTTTTCTTGGTATGACTTCATAAATATAATAGTATATTTTATTATATTTGCAATCTGAATCACATTCCTGTGTTCTGAAGAAACCAGAAAACGATCCGACAAACAAATAAAAAAAGCACAAGAGATTGACTCTTGTTTTCCTAATGCAGAGTCTGCTTAACCACGGGCTGGCAGGAACAAGAGATAGGAAGTTCGCGTCAAAACATATGAATATTATTATGCCAATTTTATATGATAAAAACATTGCGAAAGAAAAGTGAAATTTCAAACACCAAAAGAGTTGGTGTGTAAACAGTCTGATCACAAAAGGCGCATTCTGTTTACGAGAGGGAACAGCAGCATAGAGTTATTAAAAAAAAAAAAAGATTTAAAAAGATATTAACCAGATCGAATCAGATGGACTGATGACTTCTTTCTTTTGTCCATGAATTCCCAGATCACAATGTAATACCACAAAACTTTATTGGAACAAATGTTGATGGATGAACAAACCATAGTTCTCTTCCTGACAAGCCAATAAATGATTTAACTTAGCACTATAAGTTGACACTCATTTTTTTGGATACGTATCATCTCATCAATCATAATAAAAGTGTACTGTGAGAAATTAACATTATTTCCAGTTAACTAAAACGGAAATTTTTTTTTTAAATCAAGTTTACAAGCCCGAATCGACTATTTACTTACAGAAGGTGTGAAGCCATCGAAAGGGTTCTTTCCCGCTTTTGAGTCAGCTAATAGTTCCCGAGCAGTTTTAATGTAAGATTTCAATCCGCCTGGATAGCTTGAGTTAAGTCGGGCCACCTAGCACCAACACCCACATAATATAAGATAAAGAAAAACTTGTAAAGACATTTCAAAAAAATTTAATTGCAGAGCAAAAAGGAAAAAGAAGTCTCCCCATCATTACTTGTCCCATCATTTTATTAGAAATATAAACAGGTACCACCATACAGACCATTACTCTTCTACTCAAACTAACTCTACTTAGTAAATTTTATTTTGTTATTCATCTTATGATTTATATTTCTGACTTCACTTGTGCATTATTTATGATTAATTAATTAAAATAAAATAAAATTTTGAATTGTCACACAAATTGAAATCCAAATTCAAAAACTCCTCCAAAACCTGATCAAAGAAAGCTTTTTTCTCCTCGTCATCAACGCCAGGCTCCGACCAGTGCTCGAACAAGTGACTCTGTCCCATCTCCAACAAAATCTTTGCCAATTCAATCTGCAACACAACCACCACCGACTCCAATCACAAACAAACTCAACAAAAATCCACACAAATCCACTTACAGCTCCACGCACCTGCTCGGGAGACAAGAGGTGGAGGTTCTTCTCAAGATTAGGAGCTGAATTGGCAAAACCGCCATGGATGCCGAGCTCCGAGAGCTGGTCGGTGGCCGAATCCAGCGTAGAAGCCATTTCTTTGTCGTCACGTCACGGGTGAAGGAAGCAAAGCAACGCAGCAAACGACAAGTCGTTGCAAGGATTGAGATGAGAATGGGAGATGCGTTTGCAGATAATCTCGCGACCTGTTAAGGTTTATTACGTTACCTAAGTAAATTAATTAAAGATTAATGAACCTCAGATTCAGCTTCGGAATAAAAGAAAATATATTTCTTAAAAAGAAAAAAGGCGAAAACAACCTCAATATTGCCAGCGTTTAAAAAGGTCTAATTTCTTTTTTAAGAAATTGAAAAAAAAAAGACAAAACCGCACAGTTAGGAGTTATATCTATAAATAGTTTCGAAGTTTCATTCTGCGCAGCAAGGAGTCCCAAGTGATTCAAAACAGACAGTCATTGTCACTATAAAGACAAGATCTTCAAATTTCAACTTCTTCCACCACCCAATCTTTGTTCTAACTTCTAATTAAACATGTTTACAATACCCACCTAAATATCAAACAGCATTTACCACTTTTAATTAACTTCTAATTAGCCTAAGTCTACCCAACCTTTGTAAACTTCTTTTATAATCATTATTTAATACATGTCTAATTAATTTCTAATAATGTCTCTTCAACAATTATTTTTTACTTTTGAAATATATATATATATATATAATTCGACAACAATAATTATCAGGGAGGTACCCTCGCTTTTAGCAAAAAGGTTGTTATAGCGTAGCAATTTTCCTACCTAATGCCAATTGTCCTTTCGTCATTAAACCGGTGCAGAAGAGCAAAAAGCATCTGTAGCATCACATACTCATGAGGGCCTTAGTTTACCAACTTTTGGCTCTGTAGAATAATTTATTAATTATTAAGGGTGTGTTCTTTCTTGTTTCTAGTGTTTTTGTTTCTAAAATGATTTGAAAAATGAATTTCATGGATTCAGAGAATGTATTTTAAGTAAAGGATATGCGTTTGGAAATGTTTTCTGAAAATGAAATTTTGAAAACAAAAACAAGATAAGCGTTTGGAAATATTTTCTGGAAATGGAATTTCGAGAACAAAAACAAGATATGCGTTTGGAAATGTTTTCTGGAAATGGAATTTCGAGAACAAAAACAAGATATGCGTTTGGAAATGTTTTCTGGAATTGGAATTTTGAAAACAAAAACAAGATATGTATTTGGAAATAAATTCTGGAATTGTTACTCTGTTCTTTCTTAGCTTTTCAAATCCAGGTTCTTTTGTTCATGCCCACATACTTTCATACAATTTTCTATTCAATTTCTTTTTTTTTTATAACCCACATATTCTTTTTTTCAAAATTCAAAAAAATTTTCAAAGAAGAATTCGTTGCAAGGCCCAAGAAAAAGGGTATTGGCAACATTTGATCAAAAACCGTTAGGCCACGTCAAGCAATTTAATTGAACAACTGAGGGAAGAAGAGTACAAAATCCTCCTCTCGAGAATTGTACGACATCCGTCAGATAAATCTAGGGGCAATGACTCAATTGAATACGCAAAGGAATATGAATTAAACATCACAAACTAGCCAGACACTGAAATTTTAATTTAAAAGTTAACATCCTTTAATAACTAACCTAATATTTTAAAGAGCTGTGAACACACAATGCGATTTAGCATATACCAGCTAAGAAAAAGTGGCCAGTTTCTTCAATTTCAGGATTGGAGTTGCAAATTTTCTTATGTTTCCATTAAGGAAAGATGTAAGGTGGAACGGCGTGGTTGTATGATGACAAAAACACCAGCAACAATTAAGAAGAACCCTTACATATCCTGACATTATTCAACAAATAAGCAGCCACAAAAGATTTTGCTTATCACTTAATGCTATCTGTTTCTACATACTATACAAGAAAAAAACCTCTCTTTTTTAGAAAGTAGCAATTCATGATGAGCAGTATTGTTTTCTGTTCCATATTCCAGTAAACTCAAATATCAAGATTTACTCAATAGACAGTTAGCAATATAAATGCCGGTCCAAAATGTACATATCATAATCAAATTCTTCTGTACGCTACTAACTATAATATAAAAAAACCCAAGTCCTCTTCTCTCACACCATTTTGGACAATAAGCTGCCATCCATTAAATAATAAGTTTGTTGCTTAATCTACCACTTAACACTAATGCCTGACTCACATATTCTTTGATTAATTCGTGGCATGTGTTGATTGATCAATAATTAACTGAGAAATCAACTATTTCAACAATGATTAAATACATTAACTACATGAATATAAGTAACTACAATTTGAAACAGAAAATCGAGAGGCAGGTGGCATAGACATATGTACAAACTAACAAGTAAATTATTCTTTACACACACAACAACATAATAACTATCACTGCTCACATGCAATTCCTAACCATAATGCCAGACAGCGGAAAATTGATGCATTTCATATTGATTTATCAGAAAAAATTCACACTCACACATCAGCCATCTTGATTATGAATTCCAGATTTGGCATCCTTTGTATCTTTGTGAAATGAATTGTTAAACAAAAAGCAAATGCATTTCCAAAAAAGGCAAACCGTGTGTGAGCAATCAATCTAAATTAAAGCACAAAAAACAACCAAATTTCGCAACAACCTGCAGAATACACACAAAAAAACACCTCAATTCAGCCAATTCATTTCACCAATTCATTTCACATCAAGGGAAACCCAATAAACACCTCAATTCAGCCATCAATTTCATTTTTATACACACAGAAAAACAAATCAATTCCGCAACAAACCGCCGAATTTTGAGCAACCGACATCCACTACCACCAGCAAACACACCAATCTCCACACATTTTTCATTGAATAAATCCACAAAAACCCAATATATTCATTCAGCTGTTGCCTCACACAACCGGGTATTAGTTGAGCAGATCGGCGACGGCGAATGAGAGGAGATAGGAAGAGGCGAGATGGGAGGTGGTGAGGTCGAGAAAGGCCGAAACTGACGGGCAAGCGGCTGATGTCGAGGCTGCTGACGGTGGCGCCGACGACGATGACGATCTGCCGTGCTGGTTCTGCTTGTGTCGGTGGCGAAGATGAGCCAAGATGAGGAGATGAGAGGAGAGGTGATGAGGCCGAGAAAGGCCCAGGCGTCGATGGAGAACGGGAGGAAAGGAGGAGGCGATGTGGCAAGGCAGATCGACCGGCGGTTCTGAGGTGGTCTTCGGTGGAGAACGAGAGGGAAAGTTCAAGAGAGTTAAAAACCAGGCGCCGATGGAGAACGAGAAAGGCTAAGGCGCCGATGGTGAACGAGACTAGAGGAGGAGGCGATGGTGGCAAGGCAGATCGGGCGGTTGTAAGAGAGGATGTATTCGGTGGGGAAAGGGAGGAAAGCTGCAGAGGAAACCAAAAACGATTTAAGGGTTTGGGAACTGTTTGTAGATTTGGGGATAAACCAAGGGTAAAAACGTCCTAAAATCTGTTTTATGAAAATGAGTTTTGGGAATAAAAACGTACACTTATCCCTTGTTTTTGAAAACGTTAAAAACGGAAACAGGGGAAATGAAAACGAAATCAAACACAGCCCAAGGAATTTCAGGCATCAAGGTAAATTCATGACGCTAGACTTAAACTTAAGGCCAAAAGTGTGAAAGCATATGCACAAGTTACCAATGTTTAGTGCTATTCTTACTGACTTTTTCTTGTTCTCATTCATTCTCTGTCACCGTGAACACAAACAAGCAGCCACTTGCCTTTGGATCCACAGGGCTCTTCCTCCATGTTGAACATCCTATCGATTACTAGCAATTTGTGCTATGCTGGTTAAATCAAATATGTGAACATAGAAATATATTTATTCTATTTAGGCACTTTTATTTATGAAGTAAAGAAGCAATTGCACAAAGTTATTTGAACATATATGCAAGCAATACATATGCCAAATATCAAACGCACAATCTTCCACAGATAGCGAGCTGTTAAGGAGTAACACTTACAATCCCTAATGCATAGCTTAGAGGCTTCTAATAAGATTTATATATGTCAGAGAGGCTTTTCCTCATAGTGCCAATTGCCATACGAATATTGTTTAGTCCAGAATTTGTGAAATTGTTTAGATACTCTGATTCAACCAAGGGCTTAGTTACTGGGTGGAACAAGACATGCAACAGTGAAACCCAAGTAATTGCACTCCAAACCCTTCTATAATTCTTCAATCAAATCATTAAGTCTAGAAGACACTATGGTCCATGGATCACCCAAATATATTTACATCAGATCATATTAACATGTAGAAGTAATAATTTCGTTGTTAATTTGTGCATTATTTCCGATTAAAGAAATGGTAGTTACACTTTCCTTGCACTCCATTCCTGGTGTTGCCACATGTCCAAAAACTTTTAAAAAGTTACAATAACAGCAAGTGAATCATAAATTCAACTACAAATCATTAAAGTTGAAGGACCGTTCCAACATAAGAAACTAGAGAGTGACAAAGAAAGTTTTGCTAGCATCACTCTTCTGGTTTATGCGCCAGCGAACATTATAAAACATAATTCAGCAAATACATGTAATAAGGTAATAACCCAAGCACAGCTTTCAAATGTTTACATGCATACCTGGTCAAAAGGATAGGATCAAGTATTCTAAACTAACAACCAAGTTCTCAGAAGATTTTAAGTAAAGAATGAACTATGCAAATGACATGGAATAGATGCAACTCAGATAGAAGTGGAAAGAGAACCACTATGATTTGTTCAATTTCAGCAAATGATGCTTTATTTATAGATCTATATTGCATATTCAAGCTAATAAAATTTGCTCAGGGTGAAGACATCAAGATGCAGCATATCCACATAGCCAAAAAAAAAAAAAAAAGAGGAGATCAGTTGAGATCCACTGTCACAACACTACCGCAACTGCTTCGATTACTTCCATAGACCTTTTTCCATTCAGTATTTTCTTAGCATAGCTCAAATGTAATTATTTGAATTCATGAAAATCCAATGAATATTTGATCAGCCAAATTTTATCGTGCTCAAATGAACAACTTACTCATGTAAATACAATGCCATTGTATTTGGAGTATGATATATCCAAAAAACTCAAGCCAATTTACAACCCTTCCTATTCTCAATTGCATCTAGTCTATATCATTTTAATTTATTTATTTTATAACAAGTATCAATTTTCATGGCACAAAGAGACCTTTAGCAATGCTTCTTCAGTTTCAAATCCATTATAACATAAGTTCACATAGATACGAGCTACAATGCAAAATACATGACTGACCACCACCCTACTTGACAAAATGCAACAAAAATAATCACAATTGAACAACAAAAATAAGATTGGATTATCATAACTCAAATTTCCAACTTAAAATTTTACCACAAATTCATAACTATTCATCAATTACAGTCCAATAGTAAAAAAAATTAATGCAGGGTAATTTACAAATAAAAAGTTCTAAATTAAGAGCCAAAATTCATGATAACTACACATAGAAATTTCTTTTTTCCTAAAGTCTAAACAAGTCTAAATTTCATAGAAGACTGAATAAGTTTCAATGCATACATATTTGTTTTTCCTTTTTACATAGTTGACTATAAAGATTGAATTTTTTGCTTTACATAATAACAAAGTTTGAAACTAGTATATCAACATACATATCCTTCTAAATATATATGACAATATTTTTAATAGTAAAACATTTGCAAATCAATTTTTTATCTCATAAGCCATTTTTTTGATGATTAATAATTTGGATAAAACAAAATTATGAGGAAATAACCGATTGCACTAACCTTTTGTTAAAGTAATACTACATCTATACCAAAGTCTAAAACTCCTTACAACCATAGTTGACAAATTCTCATTGGATGGATTATTAAATTTATCTTCCCTTCTTTAATTTTACCTTTTACTCACCCAGTGAAATTTTACCAACTCGGGTTGTTATGAGTTGGTTGTAGATGTAGAATTATTCCCTCTTCTTGTTCACATTGGTTTGAAGAACCATTTCAAGTTCCACATTACATATTGAAAAAGTTTAGGTGGCGGATGTCATATTCCCTGCAATCCAATTGTTGCTACATTCTCACACCTAAAATTCTCACTAATCCCATCTTACAATTGCAATTTTCAAACTCCTCAATTTCCCATTAACAGTTTAACATTCAATATAGTTGTTGTTGTGTTCATCACTCCACATATAAATCATCAAGACATTTATATGCTATAAATTAATAGATATAAAATCAATCAACGACACGTAATAACACCTAATGTGGGTGAGGACTGGCAACATCTTCTTCAATCTGTCATCAAGAACCGTCACAACAACATTATAACAAAAGCTAACGGAGGCTAAATCACCACAAAGCCAGCAACGTTATCGAATCCAATCCACTTAATCAAATGTTTATAGATTAAAACTGAATCATTCGACGTCACATAAACATCTGTGAAAGAACTGATCAAACTAAAATACAAACAAAATTTACGAGTAATGATTTTACCTGAGATTGAGATAAGGGGAATCTGGATGGATATCGACGATCGAGATTCAGAGAGATGGAATAAAGCTGTTCTAGGGCTTGGAGTTTGCGCGATGGGTTTTGTGCGCTACCCTACAGGGGGTGACTGGTACTTGTACCAGAGAAGGAGGATGCACATGTCATTATCCCACAAAAGCCCCGCCACTTGTTTAATAGCGGGAGGTAATATGTGCCGCCATGGGTAAAGCCATAAAGGCCATTACGGTTGACAGTTTGATTTGGTTTCGGATTTTGTCAAATCTAAATCAAACCAGAAAAATTTTGTATTTGGTTAAAATAGTAACTATACCAATTTAATCTTAAATTGCTTTAGATTATAATACTCAAATCTTATAATTAAATAAAAAATTTTTAACAAAAAATAAAAGTATTTAATTTTTAATCTTTACACTAAACAAATATATACCACTAACATATAAAAGTAATTTTTTTCTTGAATTCTCACATTACATCAAACACCTTTTACTTATCCTATTATCTTGTAAGAATGGACTGTGCTGCTCATTTTAGATATTTTAGGATTTTTTTTTCCTTTTCATTTAACACTTTATCATGTAATTTCATCTATTAAAAAACTAAATATTTTATTTTTTTAAAATTTGAATACAAATATTATAATTTTATTATCTTACACTTAATTATGTAAAATATTCCTGGAAAATTCATATATATCCTATTTATATTTAACTTAATATATACAAAAGTTATTATCCATACTTCTCTGAACCTTCTTAAAAACTACTTAAAACACCTCTGAAAGTAGGCTCCTTTCCATCTTTTGTTCATCTAGTTTTGCTCATATCTAATCTCCTAATTAAAAAAAAAAATCCATACACCTGTATAAATTCAAAATTTAACTAATCATAACATTATTTTTTAATATTTTTATGATTAAATAATTAAAATTACTAGCTTTATAATATCTTGATATTTCGATAGTAATTCTGTTAAAAAATTAATTTGTATATTTTTTTAATACATCAAATAAAAGATAAAGGTGAAAACAAAGAAGATAAAGGAAAATGTTGCACACTAGAAATCCAATACAAGCCTAATAAGCAAGGCCCAAACCAACAAATTCCCTTTTAGAGGGCCATGCATACATCATCACTTGGGCCTTTTGATTGAATCCAACATTTTGACTCAATCCATCAAGTTCCAAAACTCAATCAATGACAACAATTAATCAAAAGTGTTAAACTTAATTGCGTATTTGAACACTCGGGAAAATCAAAAGTTTCAGTCAATCATCCCCATAATCAAGGAAAGTGAGCATAATAGACTAGTGAAGAGAGTTTAGAGTCTACTTTTGATTAAATAATGATTATCGCTTGGTAAGCGGATTATGCATAAATTCTCATAATATTCACTCTTAAGGATGAAATGAAAGGTTTAAGAGGATTAACGATGTGAGAAGCACCATGAATTGGAGAGCAAAAACAGCAGACTGCAGATATGTAGTGGAAAACATTTCCCATGGTCACACTTAACATTTTGTTCCTAATTTTTGACAGTAGTCCTGTATATATAGACACACGTTATTGATTTATTAGTTCTTGGAAAGATTTCAAACTAACAATATTTACAAATGGAGATAGAGGAATCTTAAAACTCAGAACTGTGGTACCAGTGTTGGGGGAAAACGTTTGGGTGGATCAGCTGCAAAATCACAAATACAGCACCACTCAAGGCATGCCATGTCCTTACGTAACTGGCGCATGCAGTGATGAACCAAGTGTTTGAAGTTTAAAGTTCATAACAAGTCATATTTTACCTCAATCAAAACCCCATCACATTCCTTTAATCTTCTTAGAGATCTCTTCCCTCACTCATAACAAGCATGTAAAATAATAACATTTAAAAAAACGCAAAATGAAGTTTTAGAAGTTCTCATATCATAAAATTCAAGCTCCTCCAACCAACAATGGTAGCTCATAACAACATCAAGTTCAGAACATGTTGGAGCATATCCGCTTTAATTACATCCAATGACAAATCAATTTTATTAATAGAAAATAGAACCCTCAATAAACAGAACAACACACTAATGACCAAAGAGAGCGCAAACATCTTAAACAAGTGGCATCTCATTTACCCATCTAGGTCCTCAGCTCAATGGGCTATTTCACTGTAATTCGGTGGTGATATGACATTCCTTGCAACCTTGCAGAAGGAACTACTGCGATCAAATAAAAGTTCATAGATTCAGAATCCAAACAAGAGATGTGCTATAGGCCATTGAAGTTTTTTAAATTTCATAGAATTCAAAAGCATTTCATTTAGATTACAAACACGAAACTCATCAAGGGATTCAGATGCCAAATGCCCAAAAAAAGGTTATATGCTTATTCAACCCTATGGGAATGTCTATCCAAATAGAAGCTTAACTCAATTTAAAAACTTCAGAACAATAAAAAGGGATGTTCTAACATGAGTAGGGTCTTTGAACTAGATCTCTTGATTTATTTATTTATTTTAATAAAATGCACAACTCAAAACTTCAATTCACTACAGGAAGGCAAGATACTAACAAGCCATTCGTGTGTATAATAATTACCTAATTTAAGGACCATCTAGAAAAATTTTGACCATCAACACCATCAAATTTGTGATTTGCTAAGCCCAATTTCTTCTCACCTTATCCGACGCTCTTATGAACAATCACAACACCCCATATTCGCAACTTATAGCCAGGTTCTAAAGAGGAATTCCAACAACAAGAAAAGATAAATGAAGCTTGCATTTAGCACAAGTAACCAGCATTATAAAGGCTTCATAGCGATACCTTATTGCCTTGGACTTCATTATCAGCAGGATCCATTTGAGAGAGGTTCAATGGCTTACAGGTATACACTGTAGTGGTCCCAGTTGGACCAATAAACAGAAAATGATCACACAATGATGAATCCATATAGTTGAGATCACGAACAGACATAGTATCTCCAATAATACCATCAAATTGCAAGTTCTAAACAAAATTAAGCAAAGATTAGAATATATTATAATAAGAAAAGAGAAAACAAAAAGAACTAACATAAAATACTCGTGATCATTACTGGTAACCCATTTATGTACAAATTTCAGTTTATACCTTGAAACTCAAAAACTGGTCATCACTGTTGGCTTCATTGTACATTGAAGGCATTTGAGTGGCAGAAATAGAGCAGCTCAGCTGCTCGTGGGTATCCATATTGCTGGTCTCTATTAGGTCAACAGCAGATGATGAATTAAGGCGCTTGCAGGATGATGAATCGGTAACCTGACAGATTAAAATAATTATGGTCAAATAGAACACATATCAGCTAAAAGCAAGTTCTCAACAAAATTAGGCAAAGAATAGGGTAAATTAAAAATAAAAATAATTAAATAAATAAATGATAAAGGAATAACGTACAAATGCTTATCATCATTATAAGTACGCCAAATATGAATAAAATTTCAGCCAAATATGAATAAAATTTCACCACGCATACCTTGGAAAACAGCAATCCATCATCACCAGTAGCTCCTTTGCCGGTTGGAGGCACATGAGAGGCAGGACTAGTGGTGTTTGGTCCCTGATGGATACTTGGATCATTAGACAGAATCTAATAACAAATTAACCTAACCAATCCATATAATAAATATCATAACAGAACAAAGATGAACAAAAAGCAAGTTCTAAGCCAAAATAAAGCACACATTAGGATAATTTATACAAACTGAAAGCCAGATGAAACTCTCCTAACATACAAATGCTTGTGGACATTGCAAAATAAGACAAATACAAGCAAAATTTCACATTCATACCTCATAATTCAGCGATTGATCATCATTTTTGGGCATAATGTCTGTTAAAGGGACTTGAAAGGCAAGACTAGAGTTGTTCAGTCCCTCATGGATACCCATTATGATGATACTCCCAACTAGCTCAACCCAAATCGCCATCAGAATCTTCTGATATTGGATAAACACGTTGGGGTTTGAAAAACCGGCTATATATTCTCTGTACAGAACAGTACACATACTCTCAGCTTCTTCATCAACACAAACATGTGCCCAAAAATGATGAATATAAATATGACAGGAAACAATTACAATATAAACTCAGCTTCTTGATCAAACACAAATTCTATATAACAAATTAACTTTTTATTTTTATGAAAAATAAAATAAAATACTCCTGTCTTATCTCAAATATTAAAAAATAATAATATCTAAGCTATAACAATTACTATACAAACTGAGCTTCTTGATCAAAAACATATATAACAAATAAACTTTTTATTTTTATGAAAAAAAAAACATAAAATACTCCCATCTCATCTCAACTATCAAAAGAATTTAATATCTAAATTATAAAATAATAAACTCGGCTATAATCAAGATATCACAAGTGGAAACAAACCTGGCCGATGAAAGAAGAGATAGATGAAATGAGATCAGCCATTTCACAGCATCCCTCCCACAAAATTTGGTCCCTTCTTCGGCGCCGAGGAACTGCCAGATAACCGAGATCCATGTCTTGGTCTCGGCGAGAGAGAATTGCATTGGATGGGTTTTGGAATCGATAAGCCAAAATGAGGCCATAATGTTGGCTTTATAGTAGTGAGAGATTGATTTTAAAAAAAAAAGAAAAAGAAAAAGAAAACCAGTTGAGGAGAGGAGAGGGTAAGCAAGTTCTGTTTCTTACTAAGCGGCTTCCGCTTTTCTGCCTGCCAAGCCACTTGATGAATGCCATCAGAAACAAAAGGAAACGTTTGGATAAAAATTAACCTTCCCCATAGTTGACAACAGCCCCATTTAACCGCCCATTATTTTAAGACTTTACACAAATCCACCTTATTGATTATTTTTATTCACACGTTTTTTCTTTTAACAATATAACAAAATTACTCTTCAACTTAATAATTTTATATTTTTAATACGTTAATTAAATTTTAAAAAATAAAATAACAAAAATAATCCGACCATTAAGAGAAGGATCACAAGCCCAAACCTCAAGATAAATAACATATTTGTTCATCCGTACCTGAAAGAGATTCATGAACAAAAACTTATTTTTAAGAGCCTATTTGTTTACTCATTTTATCCATTTTTGTATTTTCACTTCTAAACAAGTATGTCGTAACTTATGTAATAAGTGTTTATTTGGTCATGTTTGTTTAAAAAACGAAAAAAACTTAAATACAATATATATAAAACATGGTTCTTAAGAAATATATAAAAAAATTATTTTCTCTCTTTTCTCATTCTACCTAATTTGTCTTTCTTCGTTTTTTTCAAATAATTTTTCATTATAAATTATATTACTCAATAAATATTATATTTTTATTATTATATAATATTTAAAGATAAAAATTAAAATTCTTTTAACTATCATTCATTTTCAAACAAAAACACAAAATACACATAAGCAAACATATTTTTATACAATTCAAATTCTTTGTAAAACCTATAAATATATTTCACATTCCCATGTCTTGAAACGAAAACACATAATACAACCCTAAGCTTCTTCAATAAATGCAATAACTATTCTTAATATAATAATATCTATTAACCAACATAAAGAAACCCCAGCTTTCAATCTTAATTCAAGATCACATAATTGTCATACACCAAAAGACAAAATTATGAGAATATTTAGGATTCTTTTCTTTATGTTCTATATTATTGTTTTATGAGTTCTGTTTTTATTTTATATTTTTTTGTGCTCTACAGGATTTTGTTATATTCTATATTAAATCAAAAAAAAAAATCATGCCATTTCTTATAACATTTAACTAATGGAAAGGAACGTCTGTATCATTTTTTTAGACTATTAGTGATCAAACAGCTTTTGTAAACAAAAGGGATGTCAAAAAAATTGCCGGTGAAATTTTTCAGATGCCCCTAAGGAGTAAGGAACCTTAAGGTATTTGATCTGATCCTTTCACGCGTTTATGATGCCATATACACACATAAAAATAAATAAATAAATAAATGGAGTATTATTATTTGGTTACTGAACGGCTGAAATCTATACACGATGATAATCACCTAGAAAACTCTGGAATACCTTTGAGTTGCTCCTACTTGGCTTCCAAGTAAACACTCGGATACCTTCGAATCGCTTATCGCTTTTACTTCGCTTGCAAGTTGTCACATTCTGGCCCAATGGCCCATATTGTATTCAAAGAGAGTTTGAATAATCCACGATAATGCTTTTCTTAATATTGAAGTAAAAATTAAAGATGCATAGAAAGAAAAATAATAATTAAAAAAATTTAACCAAAAAAATTAAAAACAACAATTACCACAGAAAAACAGGTTTAATTTGTTTATATTTTTAAAATTCTGTTTTCTAATAATTCATATTTTTTAATATATTTAAATTAATGTTAACTACATATTATTTTTTAAATTAAAGAATTAAAAATCAACCACACGTTTTTTCAAAATTTTGAAAGCAGAAACTCAAAAAACACAAACAACCACGACCAAAATTGTTATTGCTCCTCTTTTGGAGTTTTTGTAATTTTTAAAAAAATATATAATTGATTTAAAATTATTTTAAAATTTAAATAAAACATTTGCTTAATATTAAATTTAAAATGTAAGGAAAGATATACCCCTGCAAAACAGGATTTTGCACAGACGAAAGAAAACAGTCAGGTCTCATTGTAAGAACTGGATACACAAAATCTTGCAAGCATTGTTTTGTCTATTTTTAATCAACTAAAAAACATTTTTATTTTTAATTTCCCTATGTAATTTTGAAAAAAAAAAGATAAATACCTCTCCTCGTACAAAATACCCTTATACAGTTATTCTCCTTTCTCAAGTTAAGATCGCTTTTCTTTCATCCAAATTCCAAACTTTTTCTTTTTTTCTTTCCATCTCCTGGTAGAAAACTCTGGAAAGCACAAATTTGAGATTTTTACTATTCAGAACCAAATCAATATATGAAGATTATGAGTAGAAATACACAAAATTCTCGCCACACACACAAACAACGATTTGTTCTTTGAAGCCTTTTTTATACATTTTTTTAATGCATCTTAAAATTATTTTAAAAACTGAATATTAATCACGTATTATATATCTTTTAAAAATAAAGACACAAAATTTATAAATAGACCAGACCAATTGCAACCTAGCTACAGCACTGACCTTCTATAGTCGATGTTGGAAAATTGCCACCAAAGCTTTTGGGGGGATAGTCACCACCTCTGCAATCCAGTTGTAGGCAGGATGATGCCACAACATATTCCATTAACTTTTGCTATAATTATTGTTGTTTTCTTCAAAAACAAAATGAACGAAGAGAACAACGAATCATCATCCTGCGATCAGAACACAGGGTTAATTATAGTAAAGTGATCATCACCTAAATGTCTTGATCGCAGGATGAAGATCGGTAGCTTCTTTAACTCTTCCTGTAAAAAAGAACACAACAAAAATTATAGCAAAAGCTGCTGGAGACTTGACACCACCATTTTTTCACAACCACAAGCTCTATCCAGAGACGAGAAAATCTGAAAAACAACGAATACCACCCCTGCAACAATACTACAAATATGATCGGTGAATTATCAAATCAATTCGAAAAGCAAAAACAAATTTAATAAACTTACGAACATGAAAATACGATGAGACCTACCAGCTCTGGAATAGGTGGGAAGCAATATTACGTGGGCGGAAGAGGATGCAGGGAAACAATAAAATGCGCTATATATATTTATATATAAAGGGACAGAAGTGAAGCCCACACAAAACTTTAACAGCTCGTGTTTCCAAGCGTGGAAACAATGCTGCCACATGTTATCATAATTTCCTGTCGCATGCATTATGAGGAATGGCTCGACGGGACTAATTGACCAAAGTCACGTGGTTAGGTTTACTTTGGATTATCTAATGAAGATGAAAGGGAATCACAAAGGAGCGTCATTTATTCGGGGGCCTTTCCTCTTCCTCTACATTCTCCTTCTTTAAGCATCTCACAACATTATATATTATACCTCGAAAGTTCCGCATCAATTAACGGAGGGTAGATTGGAAATAGCATTGATAAGTTTATTTCTTTACTTAAAAAGTTTAAGAATTTCAATAGGCTCTCTCACATATAATACCTTATATTTCTTTCTTTTTTTTACACATGGATCGGGCTTACAAACCCTTTTTAAATTTTTTATATGGACTAATTTAATTTTTTTTTAAGTTACAATAAAGAGATTCAAATCTTAAACCGTTAGATCATAAAACTCTGATACCATATTAAGTCTATCACTTTACCTAAAAGTTTAAGCCAGTAGATGAGCTTAATTTAGTTTTTATACTTCAATAGGTTCAAAGTTAAAATAAATTATTATTTTATTTTTTTAATAACAATAAAAATGCTTGGTATTTTTTTTTTTGAAACACTTTGCTAAATATACAAGTTACTTAAAAAATGATTTAACTAGTTTTGCCTTTAAAATATAAAATTTCAAAATTCTCTTTACAAAAATCTCAATCAATCACATTTATATTCCACTTTTAAAATTAAAACAGTTTTTAAAAATTAGTTAACTAAATATGTTACAACTAATTTTATAAACTAATTATTTTTCTAATAAAAACAAAAGATGATTACAACAACAATAATCTTAAACTGGTTTTAAGTTACAGTAGTTTGTTCAATTTATATTAATATAGATATACTGATCTAGACCTCAAAAACCAAATCAATTGGAATAATTTGAGAATTAAGGCTTCTCTAATTAGAATTTTAAGAATTTTTAAGATGAGAAAAATATTTAAACAATACTCTATAAGACAGAGCTGAGATGGAATAGGGCCGAGGGTCTATTGTACAAACAATAGTGCTAAACTTACAATCTACGTACAATCCAAACTCTCCAATCTGATTTGACGGTCGACGTGACAAAAATTTACTGGAGGAGAAAAAAACAAAAAAGATTGAGGAAAATTATATCTCCAATAAGATTTTACCATGTAGATCGTTACATCAGGTTGTATTTGGGTTATATTTGTATATAAGATGTAAACTTTAGATGGAGTTATGCTATATTTACAATCTACCTACAATCCAAATTCTATAACCTGATATGACAATGTACATGATAAAAATTCATTGAAGGAAGAAAAAAATTCTACGACCTGATATGACAATTTATATGACAAAAATTCACTGAAGGAGGAAAAAAAAAAAAGAGAATGAAGTTACATATATCTAATATAATTTTGTCATGTAAACTGTTACAGCAGATTGTAAAGTTTAAGTTGTATATAGCAGATTGTAGAGTTTAAGTTGTATATAGGATATAACTCTGTTATTACTGTTTTAGATGTACAACAAACTTACATAACCAAACTTATACAACTTAGCTTAAAAAAAATCATTGGATAAGTGAATCTCACTTTATTTATTAAAAATCTTCTTTGTTTTTCATTTTTACCTAACAAATGAATTTGTGATATCTCATATTGTATGGATTTGGTTCATGTAGAACCACTAAAAAAAAGACAAAGTATAATCGAAAAATCTATGCCTTATAGAATCTAGATTGTTCCTTGCATACCAAGTTAAAGTTTCAAGCAAGGGTTCTATTCTCGTTGTGACGACTAATAAAAGCAAAATTCATTCAGAACTTCAGCGTCTTAGATATAGAAAATGAATTCAACAAATGTTCTCCTGTACCATATTTCATCTAACTTTTAATTTCATATCTAGTTGCTCACGACGTGCCTTGATCATTTAGTTTTCAATTTTTAAAATGTTGTGCAATAATCTCATTATTTATTTATTTTTTCTAAAACCTATGTTCTTTAAACGAACTCTTTTTTAAATGATCCTTGACAAACATGCAAACAATGTCTAAATCCTTTAATGAACCGAATTCACTAGCAATTTTGATTGAGTAGACCGACTTTTATTAATCAATTTGATATGGACAATAGTGCTTTTAATTATTTAAGGGTGGTCTTCAACTCTTTTTTTTTTTTTTTTTAAAGGTCAATTTCCCAAACTTTACCTAAGGTTTGCTATAATCTCATATGACAACCTTTGATTCTGAAAATCTCACATACATTCTCTTTCTATTAAGAATCGTCGAAAATTTCTTTAAAAATATAAAATTTTCCAAATTACTCTTAATTAGTTATTCGAAAATATTCTAAATCCTAATAAATTTATGTAATGTTTGGTTATCTAGGTTAATATTTATACTAGCCTATCTAGGAAACGAATTATTATATAATAGAATCCTGTTCTAATTTAAAACCCTAATAATAATGCAGTATCCCTAAAACCTCTAAAATAGCATAATATGTCCTACATCACATAAATTGATAATTTATTAATGCTTAACTAGATAACTCCATTTTCAAAATTACTCTTGCCAGCTTGCTTTTAATTTATAATTTAGGAAAATTTAAGAAAATAACCTAAATCAAAAAGTTTCTTTGATGGATGACTATATTTTTAAAAAATTACGTATTATATAATGTTGGACAGTATCTAATAATATTCGATAGTATCCAATAAGTGTATTCGTTTTTTACATTTGATAGATAATCATAACATATAAATTTTTAAAGATACGAAATTTTTGCATTTTACACTTAAATTTAAAATTTTTTTTAAATTTTTCCTAAAATTAACAAAATATAGTAGTTTTAAGAATAATCCCATCGAGATAGTATATGGCTCTTTAATTCTAATATTAGAAATACTCTAGATTCTTCCATCATAAATGGTTCGGTTTCGATGTTGTATTATATCAATATAAAGATTAACCGAACAAAAGCATGCGACTGGATCGATCTCGAGGCTTTCAAAATACATATAAAATAAAAATGCTGTAAGTTGTTTAAAATAATCGTAACGGTATATGGTACCATTCTGTCATTGTCAAAAGAATACAGTGAAAAAGAAAGGGCGCGCCTCAGGCCCTTCGGTTGCCTTGGCAATTAAGACAAGTGATGGAGAAGACATCACCGACTGTTTCTTTTGTCGTTTGATAATATAGTCGAAGAGTACGTAAACAGTTAAAAGAGTCATCCAAATTAAATCAGGTTTTATCGTCAAGTATTAGAAGTCAGAAGAGATCATTGTAATTAATTTTCTCAAACCTTCAGATTTGTTTCTTTTTTGAGAAATCTCAACGGAGGTATATATAAATTGCCCTTTTATTTTTAAGCTTCATATTGAGGAGAAAAGCTAAAAGCATTTAGTTCTACGAATAGTTTTTGATAAATATTATATTTATCATAATTATATAGTGTCCAATGTCCCAATTACATTTATTTGCTAATACGATGGTTTGAAAACAATCCATCATTCGATATACTTTGGATACAATGGTTTGAAAACATTATAAGAAATTGTTATTGAAACGTTGGCAGCCCACGTGATTAAATAGGAAGGTTTAACTTGACATAAAAGTTGGATTCTTACCTTTCACTTCTTCAACTGAGCTGTAGCCTTTTTTGTTGACAAAAATGGAAAGTAGGAATCAATTGTAAATTTGCTTTGACAAAATTTCATTACATCGTTGTGGCACCTAGCTTTACATAATCAAATTAATACGTTGATCATTCAAATTATGAACATTAGGCTTGTATGAACTTAGTTGATCATTCAAATTAAAGTTATTTAAAAGCACTACAATGTCCGTCTTTTACACTTCATGGTTCACCCTATACTTTAATTTTTTTTTTTTAATTTCGACTTTCACTTTTATAACTTAATAAACTTATAATGTTGGTTGTCATAGGAAGATACAATTTTCATAAGAACGAGCCGAAAAAAAACCCTAATCCGTCGGTGGGCTTTGACGTGTGGGAGCGTATACTTCCCATTAGCAATTACGTAGAGATTACGTGGCAGCCGCCCAGATTGCGGATCAAAAGTTCTATTTGAGATTGAGTTCTATATATATATATAGAGTTTATCTATATGGAATTTATTCGGAGAAGGTAGATCTCATAGAAGTTTACATATATATTTCTTCTTTCTCTGGTGGCGACTTCTAGTGGTTAAGGTTGTGAAAGATGGGTTGTTTTTAGTCTCTAGCAGCTGTTGCTATAATAATTGTTGTGTCCCTTTTAAAGAAAGAGTTATGACGCTACCGATTTTCATTCTGCGATCAAAGGAATTGGGTTGCTTGTGATTGGACTCTGAATCTTATTTATTTAAGATTTTCGTTATTAGGAAAGTTTTCAAGCATCACCTGTATTTTCAATTTTCTTACGCCAAAGCCAGTCTCAACTTGGACCGCAGGATGATGGATCGGTAGTTTCTCTATCTTTTTCAAAAAAATGAACACACCAGTCATTATAACAAAAGTTAATGGAATTTGTGGCCTCATCATGATGGTAACATCGATCGGATTGCAGAGATTCTGAAACTCATCATTGTTGCAGACTTGCAGTTCCACTTTTCAGGTTTGTGCCATAGACTCTAGTGTACAAAAGGTTTTGATTAATTGATATTCTTTGATGAACTTTTATTTTTTTTCTTCCCTTTATTGGATATATTTTTGTTTCTATGCTAATTTCTTATATTCATTTGTTTGACATTTTCGTTGAGTTTTGTTTATGAATAAATAAATATTTTTTTTCAGCGAATTTGTAAAATTCCAGTACGTTATAGTCAGTCAATTTCCAATATTTGTGCAATTTTATTTATTTATTTATTTTTGTATCTGTTTATGTATGTTTTTAGGCTACTCCCATCTAATTTAATTTAATAATTCAATGATCAAAGATAATGAGCAAATTTGTTTGTTATTTTTTATTTTGTTTATGATGAATTATAACGCATGTTTATATAAAGGTAGTTTTAATGTTTTACTAAGACTTGTTTGTTTCGACTTATTCAAATAGAACTTATTGAAAAATATCTTTTTAGAGTAGAGTTTTTATTAAAAAGTTATTAATTGTTTGATAAGATAAATATAAAAGTATTCATTATAATTAAATTACTAAAATAGAATTTTGTTATAAAGAAATAACAAAATAAAATATTTAAGGTTAAATGAGGGTATCTTTAATGTTTCAAAACTTTAAAAAAGCTCATAGCCTCAATTTTGTGCTTCTCCCAGTAAACGTAAAATAGCTTTGTAATCATTCATAAGCTTTTCTTAGGTAGTAGTCAAATGATATAAAAAAATTTTAAAAAAGCTTTTGACACTAAAAAAGATCTTTTGGTCAGTAAAGAAACCTAAACAAAAATTTTAAAAGAGCTTTTTACATTAAAAAAAAAACTTTTTTGATCAGTAGAGAAACCCAAACAAATGCGCTCTAAGTAGGTTTAAGAAAGCACACTAAAAATAATAATAAAATGAAAATAAAACAATTTTAAACAATTTTACTAGTTTTTTAAATTTTATGATTTTTTATATAATTTCAGTTTTTAATTAATTTAACATATTTTTTATTTATTAAATGCTTAAAGATATAAAATTTTCAATAATTATTTAAAAAAAAATGTATTTCATTGTTATGGGTTTCTTAACTAATAAAAGAATAATCTAGAGCTTGGGCTAGTTAATAATTTTTATTTTTAAATTTGGGTTGGCCCACCAGGCTAGCTAGGCTAGGCCGCCTGCAGGCCACCTCTTACGGCCTTGCATTTCATGGGCTTTTTGGTATGGGCTTATTTGCTCGGCTGGGTCTCATGTGATGGTTGTTCTCTTAGGTCCAGCCCACACAAACTTTGTACCACTTTCTAAGCCCCAGTTCTATGTTCATCTATGATCTAGCTTCTGAAAAACCAGCGCAGACCTTTTTTATGTTTTAGTTTGCTCTTAATTTGCCGTCAACCGTAAAATGAATCCAAAGGCTAACAGCAAATGGTCGAGATGTATATATAATACGGGATCCCGCATGTGAGTATAATTTTTTTTATATATATACTCTCAATAGATTAATTAAAAATATAAATATTTGATAGCATTAGCGTGCCTTATAATCAAGGGATACATTTCATATACCATACTGTATAGTATTACATTATAATGGATCAAATATCTCTACATAACCACTCAATAATGTCAATAAAACATATATTAATTTATAAATTAAAGAACCGACTAAGGCTTTTAGTAGCAACCAGCAATAATCTTACTTTTGCCATCTTTGTTTGCTGTAGCATGCTTTCACTTGATTCCTTTATCTTTGAAATGGATCAAATATCTCTACGCACCCACTTAAAGCATTCATTAAGATTATTTTATGTTAGGCAACGCATAATCAAGTTAAGGCGGATTAAATTGTATTGAAAATCCAATTCCATTATCAAATTGCACTAAAACCCTGCTTCATACAAAATTCCAGTAGGTCTCATGATCAGAGCCCTTCATGCAAAGACAAAATTGTTCTCATTCCTTAAACCAGCAGATAAGCCCTCAACTGGGTTCTTTAAGACTTTTCAGTTGCTTCTGGACAAGATAAAGAAGGAAAGGTGTCAAGGTCTGCTTGATGCATACAGTATATTACTATGTTTCAATGCGTCTTTTTGTCTTTCCAGCTAACTGAACTTACAGCAATAATGTTAGTATTGTATTTGAGTGTTATATGCATGCAGGGCTCTAGCTTTCTTTGACGCATTTTAAAAAAATGATTCCATATAATATAACCAAGTTGTACAATAACTCGTACAATCCAATAACAAAAAGTCCAATCCAATGTGTCAAAATCCAAGACAATCCAATGTTTCATAAAGTTATTGGATTGGTGGTTAATGCTCCATTTATTAAAAAGTATTTTAATTCGTTTTTTGTTTTATTCCATCTAATTTGTATATGCCAAGTTGCATAAATTAAGTTGTATTATTTGATTGTATATGCAATATCATTCTTTGTTAAAAGCCACATGAAATGAAAATAGAACCTAATAAGGAAAATTGGTTTCCTTGAAAATTTGATTACTTCATCTTTGGTAACTAAAAGGTTTCCTCTTGGATAATAAGGAAAATTGGTTTCTTTAGCTCACTATTGAATTCTTAAAAACTGAAATCATTACACTTCTGTTGCGATACTCTCATAAAAACATTTATAACAAAGTATTTCTAGTTAAATCTTTTATTTTGTTTCTTATCCTAAAAACACTTATTTGAAAATTTTTAATGAAAATCTGGCAAAATTTCCTTTGTTTTTCTAATCTAACCAACATGTAAATTCTTTCAAAAACACTTCCAAAACTATTTTTCTCAACTCAATTTCTTTTAGGACTCTTGTTCTTAACAACCACAACATGTCTAAAATGATATCACTAGGTCTCAAACCCTCCAAAGTCTAAAATGCTCGAGTCCACATCAACTAAATGATAAATACAATCTCATGTTTAACGTGATTAAAATATAAAATTATATATAGATAAATAAAAATGGAATGTTTTTAATGAATAAAAATTATTTATGCATCGTATGGTCTTTCTTAGCATCAAATATTATTTAGCCTGAAAACTATAATAATTGATTACGAAAAATAGAGAAAAGAGTAAGTTGAAGGCTTGGCGAATGGATATGATTTCACAAAGTAAAATACCTATTCATTTCTTTACAAAACTCATTTTTTAAATAAAACTTTCTTAAATAAACCCATATTGTATACAAAGAGAGTTTGAATCATCCATGAAAATGCTTTTCTTACCATTTAAGTAAAAATTAAAGAGGCATAGAAAGGAAAATAATAATTAAAAAGGATTTAACATAAAAATTAAAAACAAAACCTACCATGTAAAAACTAAATTTTTGTTGCTCCTCCTTCGGAATTTTTGTATTTTTATTTTTAAAAATATATAATTGATTTAAAATTGTTTTAATTTTTAAATAAAATATTTGATTGATATTAAATTTAAAATATAAGAAAAGATCTATACGTACAAAACAGGATTTTGCATACAGGAAAGAAAACAGTCATAATACGTAAACATAATTCTATCATTTGTCCCATTGTAAGAGCTGGATGCACAAAATCTCGCAAGCATTATTTTATCTATTTTGCAATCAACAAAAAAATATTTTTATTTTTAGTTTCCCTAAGTAATCTTGAAAATAAAAAGATAAATACCTCTCCTGGTAGAAAGTACGCTTATTCTCCTTTCTCAAGTTAAGATCGCTTTTCCTTCATCCAAATTCCAAACTTTTTCTCTTTTTCTTTCCATCTCCTGGTAGAAAACTCTGGAAGGCACAAATTAGAGATTTTTAGTATTCAGGGCCAAATCAATATATGAAGATTATGAGTAGAAATACATGAAACTTCTCTCCACATACGGAAACAAAGATTTGTTCTTTTAAGCCTTTTTTTATACATATTTTTTTAATGTATCTTAAAATTAATTTAAAAACTGTATTAATCACGTATTATATATCTTTTAAAAATTATAAAAACACAAAATTTGTAAATACACCCAAACCAATTGCAAGCTAGCTATAGAGCTCACGTTTTATAGTCAATGTTGGGAAATTGCAACCAAAGCTCGGAGTGGGGAGAGCTGCTGGTGACTTGAATAGTACAACCATTCTTTCATAACCACAAGCTCCATCCAGAGAGGAGAAGAACTCTGAAAAGGCACGAATACTATCCATGTAACATTAATACAAATGTGATCGATGAATCATCAAAATCAATTTGAAAATTAAGCAAAATCATATGAACTTAAAAACATCAAAGATTCAAAATTAGCCTTAACTAAATCCCATCTACCTCTGATGAGACATACCACGTTTGGAATAGCTGGGAAGCAATAATACGTGGGTGAAAGAGCTGCAGAAAACAGTAAATGCACTTTATATTTATATATAACGATATACAAAAGTCAAGCCCACACAAAACTTCAACGGGTGTGGAAAACAAGCTGCCACATCTTATCATAATTTCCTGCTGCATTCAACATTATTCACAAAAACTTACGAGGGATCGATTAGGAGTGGCAATTCATGTTACTTATGTCGATTTATTTAATTATTCGTATTAAAATATAAAATACGGATTCAATAGGGTTATTAAATGTATCATTCACTTATTGTAATCGTGTCATACTTAATTCACATAATTTAGTTAATTATTTAATCTAATTATGCATAATATATATCATATTCTATATATTTATATCAATTAAAATTATTAAAATCATCGTAATTTACTATTATATAAATTAATTTACTTTATAATATAAAATTTTTAGTTTTATAATATATATATTATAAGTAGGTTAAAATTTATATCATTAAATAAACTTGTATGTTAAGTATTGATGAGATATATTTAACTATTCGTATTATTAAATGGATTGATTTGTTGAACAACCTTAAAATGAATTCGATCTATTTATTACTCGTATATCATATTCGTATCGTATTAACGTATTGTGATCCAATTATCATCCTTAGGAACGACTAAAGTGACGTGGTTGGATTATCCGACGAAAATGATAGGGAAACCCAAAGGATCGGCCACTGGTGAGTGCGCAGAGCGTCATTTATTCGGTGTTGGCCTTAGGCTTTTCCTTTCCCCCTATATTCTCCTCCTTTGAAAAAGCCACCCGATCCGCGACATTATGTTAATTATACCTTGAAAGTTCCGCGCCAATCAATTTACAAAGGGTAGATTGGAATTGGCGTCAAAGTTAAAATAAATAATTATTTATTTTTTTAGTCACAATAATCGAAATGTTTGGTAATTATTTTTGAAACGCTTTATTTAAAATACAAATTACTGAAAAAATGATTTAACTATTTTTGCTTTTAAAATATAAAATATCAGAATCCTCTTTTGATATATCTATATTAATATAAATTAAACAAAATATTGTAACTTAACACCAGTTCAAGATTATTGTTGTTGTAATCATCTTTTATTATATTAAAAAAAATAATCAACTTATAAAATAAGTTGTAATACATAAATAAAGTGAACTAATTTTTTTAAAAATGTTTTATAAGTTGATTATTTTATAAAACACATACACACACATTGTAGTTTTATAAGTTGATTATTTTATAAAACACACACACACACACATTGTACTTATAAAAATTAAACATTTTTTAAAAAATTAGTTCACTTTATATATTACAACTTATCACACACACACACACACATACATTGTACTTATAAAAATTAAACATTTTAAAAACTTAGTTCACTTTACATATTACAACTTATGTTATAAGTAGATTATTTTTTTAATATAATAAAAGATGATTACAACAATAATAATTTTAAACTGGTTTTAAGTTACAACATTTTGTTTAATTTATATTAATATAGATATATTGGTCTAGACCCCAAAACTGAATCAATTGGAATAATCTGAGATTTAAGGCTTCTCTAATTAGAATATTAAGAATTTTTAAAGATGCAGAAAATATTTAAACGACACTCTATGCGATCGAGCTGCGATGGAAAGGGGTGAGGACCCATTGTACAAATGAATTCTGTCGTAAAACAGAAAATCAATTTATATAACAAAATTTATATAACTTAATCTGACATAGAGTCATTTAAAAGGTGGATCCCATTTTATTTATTTAAAATCATTTAATTTTTTTAATTTTTACTTAATGAATTTGTATCATGTTAGATTGTATGAATTTGATTGTTTAAGTTGGTTATACAGAACTACTAAAAAAAAGACGATATATAATCTAAAATATCTATCTTCTAGAATCTTTGTTCCTTGGATAAGAAGTTAAAGTTTTAAGTAAGAGTTGTTGTGACGATTAATAAAAGCAAAAATCATTCATAACTTCGGTGTCTTGGTTATAGAAAATGAATTCAACAAATGTTTTCCTATACCATATTTCATCTAGCTTTTCATTTCACATCTAGTACTTGTTCGCAATGTGCCTTGATCATTTAGTTTTCAAAATTTAAAATGTTGTACACTAATCTCAATGATCCTTAACAAATAAGTAAGCAACTTCTAAGTCCTTTAATCAACCGAATTTCACTAGCAATTTTGATTGAATAGACCAACTTTTACTGATCATTTTTTATATATGGACAATAGTGCTTTTAATTATTGGAGAGCGGCCTTTAACTCTTTTTTTTAATGTTAATATATTTAAAATATAATTGACTTGGGAATATCTGAATGTGCAATTTATTTCATTAGGATAGTGACCGAAAATAAAAACCCAATAGAGCCAAAAGAAATGAGAGGAATAAACGGAAATGAGTGAAAATTTAGAAGAAAGGATGGGAACGACGGATATATATGAGACAAAAATCTTCATTCTCGTCATCAAATTATTAACTAACCTAAAAATTATGATAATTAAGGTTAATATTTATATAATAGAATACAATTCTAATTTGAAATCCTAATAATAATGCAGTATCCCTAAAATCTCTACAATAACATAATCTATCCTACATCACCTAAATTGGTAATTTATTAACGCTTAAATAGATAACATTTTCAAAATTGCTCTTGCATGCCAGCTGCTTTTAATTTAAAACTAAGGAAAATTGAGAAATTAACTTAAATTCAGTTCTTTGATAAATTACAATATTCTTCAAAATTTGCATATTATGACATTGTCAGACGAACATGGGACAACATTCGATTGCCTCAATGGCTATGGGTGCATCCGACAGTGTTCGATAGTTTTTGACACTCGACAAAAATTCATGTCATGCAAATTTTCAAGGATAAGCTAATTTTTGTAATCCATGTTTAAATTTGAGATATTTTTTAAAAAATTTTCCAAAAATTTATGCAAAATATAAATAGTTTTTAGAATAAACCAATTGAGATATGGTTTTTTATAGAAATACTCTTGATTATTCCATTATAAACAGGGGGAGACCTAAGAAAGGATCTGGGTGGGCCTTGACCCTCCCTAAATTTTCGGATTTCCTTTTATTCCCTTCGTTTTTTCACTTTATATCAACGCCTTTCTTAGAGAAACATCTAAAATTTTATCTTTCATGTGGTTTCTGTCAAATTTTGGTAGTTTGACTTCTTTCGCTCTATTGTCACACACAAGCTCCTCTTTTTCCCAAATACTATAGCTGGAAATATAAAATTATGCAAATTTCTCTTCTATTTAGTTTCTATTATTTTATTTTATAAATCAAATTTAGAATTTTCTTCTATTTGTTTAGTTTAGTATAAATCATATTTTTCTCATTGTTATAGTTTGTTTCTAATTAATCAATTTTTATTAAAAGAATACCACTTCAAAGAATTTTTGGTAAACGTTAATAACTAAGGTATCGATTGTTTTTTGGTTTGAGGTCTGAATTTAACTTATTCTCAGACTTCAGATCTTTTTATGCTATTCTTTTTTTTTTTTAACTTAAGAATTAATCTAAGACATATTCATCTGAATGAAAAAAGCTAAAAATTCTAGCTTTTATCTGAATGCAAAGTCTGAATCATTTATTACTTTTTTTAATTCTCTTAAATGCTCTTATAAAAATTCATTTATGACCAATTTGTACATAGCCTAATATTTGAATTTTGGAACATTATTCATTATTTCTAATATTATATTATGATTCTCCAAATATTTTGAAAATTATTTTATGGTCGTTTAGCTTATTTATATATCAAATTCTTAAAAAAAAAAACTTCTTTCCCAATTATACACATTTAAATAAATTAAATTCAAAATAAATTTTGGTTGTTTTTAGTCTCCAGCAGCTGTTGCTATAATAATTGTTGTGTCCTTTTTAAAGAAAGAGTTATGAAGCTACCGATTTTCATTCTGTGATCAAAGGAATTGGGTTACTTGTGATTGTACTCTCAATGTTGTTTATTTAATATTTTCGAGATTAGGATAGTTTTCAAGCATCATTTATCTTTCCAATTTTCTTGGTTGCACCAAACCAGTCTCAACTTGGATTGCAGGATGATAAATCTGTGTTTTCTTAATCTGTTTCCAAAAAATGAACACAACAGTCATTATAGCAAAAGTTAATGGAATTTGTGGCATCACAATGATGGTAACATCGATCGGATTGCTGAGATTCTGAAACTCACCCCTCCATGTTTCTGGTTGCTGTCCCACTTTTCAGGTGTGAGCTATAGACTCTAGTGTACAAAAGGTTTTGATTAATTGATTCTTGGTTGAACTTTATTTGTTTCTTCTATTTAATGGATGTATTCTTATTTCTATGTTAATTTCTTATATTAATATTTGTGCAAGTAAGAAAAAGGTAGTTTTGATGTTGTAATAAGTAGGTTTAAGAAAGCACACTAAAAATATTAAAATAAAAATAAACAATTTTAAACAATTTCACCCTTTTTAGTTTTTATGATTATTTATATAATTTAAAATTTATTTTAATTATTAAATCATTAAAAAGACAGAAATTTTCAATAATTTTTTTAGAAAAACTTTATTTCATTGTTATGGAGGTTTTTAACAAATACAAGAATAATCTAAAGTTTGTGCCAGTTAATACTTCTTTTAAAAAATTTTGGGTTCGCCCACTAGGCTAGGCTAGGCTAGGCCTAGCCCACCGGTTCGGCATACGGCCTTGCGTTTCATTGGCTATAGTATGGGCTTATTTGCTAGGCTGGGTCTTATGTGATGGACCTAAGCGAAACAACTTTTCCTCTTTGGTCTAGCCCACACAAAACTTTGTCCCACTTTGAAAGCGCCAGTCCCATTTCCATCTATGATCCAACTGCTGAAAAAGAAAAACCTGCCCAGACATTTATGTTTCACTTTACCCTTAATCTGCCCTTAACCGTTACATGAAACCAAAGGGTTACAGTGATCCGGATATATATATATATATAACCGTTACATGAAACCAAAGGGTTACAGTGATCCGGATATATATATATATATATATATATATATATATATATATATATATATAATACGGGATTCCGCATGTGAGTATAGAGTAATTAAAAATATAAATATTTGATAGCATGCGTTATAATAATTTGATTTTAATTTTTATTTGTTGTGTGTGGTTTTGGTTCTTTCTTGACCAACGTCTTGTTACCTCTTTTACACGTCCAGTATGGATGGATTAAAGAGCAAGTATAAATAAGCATTACTTGATCAAATAGTGATGCAATACCATTACAGTCCCAAAATAAGAATATGTGTGAGAAAAAAAAAATGCAAAACCAAGGGACACTCGATGGTAGAGTTGGCTGAATAATTTATTCATTTAGCGATTGATAACCGACTCAAACGCAAGCTTCTCATTTACTTGAACGATGTGACAGTTTAACAATAATTTGCTTATTAATCTGTCGCCTTATTAACCGACTTAGCTTAGAAATTCAATTGGAAGCTTAGTGTGACTAAGCTTTTAGAATTTGTATCAATATTTTAACACTCCTCCTTGATGCAAATTCTTGTCACTCCAATTAATAGTAATTCGAACCTTTTTCATGGCAATGCTTTAGTGAAGATGTCTACTAGTTGCTCTTCTGTCAAACAATATTGTGGTGCTCTCACTTCATCTACTTCTGCTTCTCTAAGAAAGTGGTACTTGATTGCGATATGTTTTGTATGGCAATGGAATACAAGATTTTTAGCCATTACGATTGCTAATTTGCTGTCACACTTAATTTCTGAACTTACTAAATAGTGCTACCTTTATAGCCATATCTGCTGGATTATCTTTTGTAGGAATCTTCTCCACTTTTATAGGCCCTTTAGCTATGACATCACAAACAAATACAACCTCACATCAATGTGTTTAGTACATTCATGATACATTTGATTCTTATTAGATGTCTAGCACTTTGACTATCACAAAACACAGTCATAGACTTTTGTGACACCTCAAGTTTAACTACTAAACCCGTTAACCACAAAGCTTCCTTTATAGCTTCAGTAACAACTATATTCAAACTTTGTAGTTGATAAAGCAACAATGCAATTGAGCTTTCCAGCTAACATATCCGCCACCAAATGTGAATACATAACCCGTTTGAGACCTCCTCTTATCAAGATCCTCTGCATAATCTGCATCAACAAAGCCCTTAGAATTGTTCCTTCTTGTTCTGCTTTGCTAAACATCAATCGTCTACCGATTGATTCTTTTAGATATTTTAGCAACCATTTTACTGCTTCCGAATGAACCTTACCCGAATTCGCCATAAACCTGCTGACAACTGATATAGCTTGTGCAATATCTGAACGAGCGCATACCATCAAATACATGACACTCCTTATTATATTCGCATATGAAATTTTGTCCATTTGAAGTTCCTCCTCATCTGCTTAGGACACTGCTTAGATGAGAGTCTAAAATATGTTGCCAATGGTACACTAACAGCTTTCGCACCACCCATGTTAAACCGATGCAAGACTTTTTCAAGATAGTTTTTCTGAGATGAGAAGAGTGTACCTTTATCTCTATCTCTATGAATGTCTATCCCCAATATCCTCTTAGCCTTCCCTAAGTCTTTCATATCAAACTCAGTCCCTGGCAACTCCTTGAAGTCTTGAACTTTTGAGATTACTTTACTCGCTATGACCATATCATCAACATACAAGAGCAAGTAGACTATATCCAGACATGTAGTTCCCCTATATTAAACACAACTATCATAGAAACTCCTTGAGAAACCCTTACCCACAATGAATGTATCAAACCACAGATACTATTGTCTTGAACTTTGCTTCAAACCCTTACCCACACAATGTTCTTTACCTGGAAGTTCAAATCCCTTAGGCTGGAACATGTAGATCTTCTCTTCTAACTCACCATGAAAGAATGCTGTTTTAACATCCATCTGCTTAAGCTCAAGATCAAAACATGCCAAAAGTGATAGAAGAACCCTGATTGACATGTCTTTCACTACCGGTGAGAAGATCTCATTATAATCAATCCTCTCACGCAATGTAAAGCCTTAGCCACTAGCCTAGCCTTGTATCTAGGCTACTCAACTAACAACCCTTCCTTGCGTTTGAATATCCATTTACAACTGATAAGTTTTTATTTTTCAGGTTTCTCTACAATCTCTTATGTCTTATTCTTATTCAAAGAATTAATCTCATCTAACATTACCTCTTTCCATTGGATGGACTCATCACAACTCACGACCTCAAGGTGTGTAAGTGGCTTATTCCTATCAATCACATCAGCCGTATTTAAAGTATAAGCCATAAAGTCAGAGTATCCATACCTTTCTGGAGGTCTAATCTGCTTACTTTCTCTATCCCTCGCTACTCTATAATCTGACTATGGTGGTTGTTGTTGCTCAAAATCAGGTGCATCCTTAATTACTTGCTGACGAATAACGCTTACAAGCCCTACCTCAACCAACAATTGGCAACTTTTGAACAATTGCCTTATATTTGTCTAACTCAAAAACTCCACCTTGCTACGCAATCAATCCTGGAATTTCATCTTCATTGAAGATAACATCTCTACTAATAATCAGTTTTGACACTCCCTGAGCCTTGTACTACATCAAAGATACATTTCATTGCTCTAGGCTCTAACTTCCCATCATTTATGTGTGCATATGTTGTGCAGCTAAACACTCTCAAGTTGTCATAGCTAGTTGGTCTGCCACACCAAATCTCCTCAGGTATTTTGCAATCAATAGCTGTAGAAGGACTTTTATTCAATAAATACGCTGCAGTACTCACAACTTCTGCCCATAACTCTTTTCCCAATCCTATATTAGAAAGCATACACCTAACTCTCTCCACCAAAGTCCTATTCATTTTCTTAGCTAAGTCATTTTGTTGGGGGTACGCCTAACTGTTTTATGTCTCACAATCCCATAGTCTTTACAATAAGATACAAACTCATGGCTACGAGATTCAAGCCCATTATTTGTCCTAAGTTTCTTCACCATTTTACCAGTCTGAGTTTCGACAAGCTTTTTTCACAGTCTAAACTTTTTAAAAGCTTCATTCTTATGTTTCAAAAAGTAAATCCACATCTTCCTACAATAATCATCAATTAAGGACAAGAAATACCTATTACACCATGCGAAGGCTTGCTAGCTAGGCTTTAGAGATCTGAATGCACATAATCAAGAGTACTTTTTGTAGTATGAACACCTGTTGAGAAACGTAGTTAACATTGCTTCCCAAGGACACAGTGCTCGTAGAACTCAAGTTTACCTACTTGATCACCACATAATAACCCTTGACTGCTTAGCTTCTTCAAACCTCTCTCACTGATATGACTAAGCCTTTGATGCAAAAGCTTGGTTTTATCCTTATCAGATGCCTCTTCAATTGCCAGTTCACCAGTTAAGACCTCCCTTTGTAACACATACAAGCCATTATGAATCTTGGCTCTCATGAGAACCAGTGGTCCCTCTATCACATGTAACATTCCAGATAATGCCTTGTATTTCACAACGCATTTTATCCAACTTGCCTAAGGAAACCAAGTTTCTTTTTAACCTAGGAATATGGCTCACTTCCTTCAAGATTCTGACAGATCCATGAAACATCCTAAATATGATACAATCGATTCTCACCATATCACAAGCTACTTTATTCCCTATTAGAACGTTTCTCCCATCAATTGATTGATAAGAAGCAAAAAATTCTTTCTTGGACACATATAGAATGTGCAGCCTGAATCAAGAATCCACTCACCATCAAATCTTATGTTTGACATTGTCAAAACCTGTACACCTTCAAAGTTAGATGTTGATGCCACAATTGCATCACCATCCTTAACTCCCTTCTCCTTTTTGTTCTTCCAATCAGGATAGTCACGCTTGAAGTAACCTTCCTTCTTCTTGTGAAAGTATCGCTTTCCTTGCTTGTATTTTGATTTCAATCTCGACTTGTTTTTGCCCTTTTGCTCTCTTTTCTTTAATATACCCCTCGTTGTCTAACCTTCTCCATTATTTTCGGTTTTTCTCTCAGTCTTAATCTCAAGCTCCATAGATCACAGAGCCTGAAGTACATCATCTAGATCAATACTATCTCTTTCATATTTAATAACAGATCTAACCTTCTTGAAATTATCTGTAGAGAGTTCAAGAGTATACTTGCTTGGTTTTCATTACTTATCTTCTTATCAACATTAGCAAGGTCGACCATAATCTTTTTAAAATCATAAACATTATCTTCCAGTGCCTTAGATGGGGCTATCTTGAACCCAAATAGTTACTCTTTAAGATAAATTTTATTAGACAAAAATTTAGTCATATACAAAGATTCAATTTTAGCCAAATCTTTGTCGTAGTATTCTTTCCATCAATTTGCCATAGAAAATTATTTGCCAGGTAGAGGATGAGAGTGTATATAGGCTTTGTAGACACTGAATTTTTGAGACTCAATGAAGAAATAAAGATGAATATCGAGTAAAAAAATGATCAAAATACCCTTAGAGGCCACGAGAGGAAAGATGAGAAGTAATCGATGAAAGGTCTCAAAAATTAACATGTAAATTCAAAAAATCACAGAAATTAATCCATGAGGAATATAAAGATGAGTCATATACCGTTGCGAAGCTACAAATGTCTAGTTTTCGTAGAAATTTATGGATCACAAATGAGAGCTGAACTTGAAAAGTTATGCAATGATCAAGCAGACATAGGTTGGAAGGGACTGCACTGTAAAGTGCCAAAATAGGAAAGGTTGAAAGGAGAACAATCGCCCGATGGTTTGATCGCTGCCTAGCTATTGAGTGACAGCTGCCCGATGGTTTGCCGACAGTCGCCTAACTGTTGGTCCCTTAAACTTGGAAAAATTTGATTCTGATCTTCCTTTTTTGTTTCTTTTCTTCCTTTTTCAAATCTAGCCTTCACCTATATAAACTCCCCTTGGCTCACTTCTCAAGACAAACTAATTATTAAACATAGTCATCTCTTCTCCCTCTTGATGATGCTCAAAAATTCAAGAAATCTTTTCAAGTTTAAAGATTTTTAGGTTTTCTATTGCTCTAAACCAAGAAATGGTACGTCTTGAGAGCAATACTTTCCTCTCCCCCCAATTTCTTGTATACTTTTCTTGCTTAGAATTAAGCATGACTAGGGTTTATTTTAATGCTTAGGAGCATGCTAGGGTTATTATGAATTATTCTAACCCTTATTTATTTTGCAAGATGAATAAACGTGTTGATGTAAGTCTGTTATTTCTTCTTTATTAGAATCATGTTTAGGAATTTAATTTCCTTTGTGAATGCTTAGAATCATGCTCAGGAGCACATGTTTAGAATCATGCTTAGGAGCACATGTCTAGAGTCACGCTAGGAAAACTTATGACTGCTTTGATACATGCTAGGAAATAGCATAGAATAGGTAAGAATTATCATATTACCCTTTTGAATGATTGGATTAGGCTAGAATGGCCTTGTTTGATGTTGATCGATTGAATTAGGCTAGAAATGCCATAATTTATTATAATTGCCATGATTAGACTAGAATGCCATAATACTAGATTATGGCCTTATTTTTTATTGTTTTTATTTTGAATATATCATGATAAGAAGTGTTGTTTTATGATGCCATGAAGTGGTGGTGGACTCACATTGGTGGCGAAGGACCATCACTTAGAATAATTGAATGAATATTAGAATGAATGCCCAATCAAATGTGTGTATGAATATATGCTTATAAAGGTTCAATAGACGTTAAATAGACTTACATATAGTGGTGAGGAATTTATCATCTATTGGGTCTCGAATGAATTTATATTGTGGATGAATGTATACTTTATGGAATTTATTGTTGAAGAACAAGTGACGTAATCCTCTTTCGCTTTCCCCCATTTTTAATGAAAATATAATATATTCTCCTCCCTTTTTCTATGTATGAATATACAACTGCTATAAATGAAATCACATTCCATATTTTAAAAAAGATAAAATGAACGATGTGTGCATAAAACAAACAACCTTAAGTGGACTATACATCAATATGAGATATTTTTATTTGGTATACCCTAGTAGATGCCAAATTTTGATCCAGATGGGTCAAATGACTTGTACCTAACTTTTCGAATCCATCTTTGAAGAGATAAGGGTAATTTAGATCCTAAAGCGAGAGATTGGATTGCCCCAATTCATTCCCATTTGAATAATTAGGTGACGACTCCATTTCTTCAAAGGTGTCCATGGCTCGTTTGTGTTCCCTTAAGTCTCGAAAGAGGCTTTACACAGTGTCTTGGTGCTTTACACAGTGTCTTGGTCGCAAACGCTCTAGTGGGATGAAAGCCGTGTACATAGGCTATCTCCATGACCTCATTTTTTTCCTCTTCAGATAGATCTTTTTTGAGGGTGGTTTTTCCTTCAAGAACCTTCGCGTACTTCTGTTGCACGAGAATTGCCCTTCTCTTTTTCTTTCAAAGACCAAAGTCACCCTTGCTATCAAACTTTTCGATTTCAAACTTCGTTCCAACCATTGCTTCTCACTTAGGAATTTTCACAAACAGGTTGTATGCGGAAGCAAGTCAAACCCAAGGCTTTGTTACCAGATTGTTGTGAAACTAAGGATCTTGCCAACCAATTTCAGCCAAGAATCAAGCAATAATAAAGCACAAATAGAGACATTAATCAAGGCAAGCAAACAAATAAGCAATCATAAACACAAGAGACGATACCAAGATTTAAGTGCTTCAGTTCAAGGAGAATCTAAATCCATTGGAAAGGTTGCAGAAGAATTTCAATATGAAGAAGCAAATAGATTGCAAGGCTTTTCAGTACTCTCTCTCACTAAGAATAACATCTTTTTTAGCTTACACGTTTCCCTAAATACCCTACAAGAGAATATTCATAAGTCCTCTCTCAAATAGAAAAGAAACATTTAAATAGTATCCTGGTCGTGTACAATACTAGCCATTGGCACTGCGGCATGATATATCTTGCGCAGGAGTGTGAAGTCTCAGCCTGAAGACAAAGCGCCTTTCTCCTATCATTGCGCAACGGCATAACTCATCTTGCATAGGAGCGCAACTTTTCTACCACACTTATGTAGGAGCATGCGTCTCATGGCCTAGAAGTGTGAGTCACCAGGTCTAATACCGAATTCAACTAGGATTTGTGAGTCAAAAATAACAACCTTTACACTTTAAAAACAATGATAGAGTGAAATATGTCTTGTTTGTCTAACTTTCTTATCTACCTTTCAAATCAACTTTGTATCGTATGATCTATGGTGAGTTTCTTCTTGTAATCTTATATATATATATATATATATATATATATATAAGGTAGGCATATAAGGATGAGCAAGGGCTGTTTTCATCTTAATAGTGTATTTTTGTTGATTGGATAAGATATTTTTGAATGATCAATCACCTTTCAATGGTAAGATATTTGAATTTTATAAGTACATAAAAACCGAAAAAATTAACTTGGTTAATGTTTAATTTAATTATGAAAATTTGATTGGTTTTTTTTTCCCTAAAAGTTGCCTTTAATTTACATAGTTAATGGAGACATTTTTATTTATTATAAAATTTTCAATAATTAAGGATTTATTTATTCAATTTAGATTTAGATTAGTTTTGAGATTATAAATTTATAAGTTGAGATAGAATAAGAACAAATTTAATAAATTTTAATATAGAGGAGTGTATTTAGAAAATGAATGTATATAATATTATTTTGGGTGCATATGGTTTTGTGAATTTTTAGTGAAATGCAAATAACACTAGATGGAGAAGTAATAAGAACTTAAGATGACACCTTTGATGCTTGGGTTAATGACTTAATTAAAGTCTTAAATTTAGAGATTTCTCAAACTAATAATTTCTCAATTTTTTAAAATTGAAATTAAATATTAGACAAATTATCCAGTGATATCAAATTTAACCCTTGACATCTACACGATTGGATAGATCAATAATAGTCATTCATATCATGCTGATTTTTTTTATATATTTATATTAATATGATTTTATTAAAGGTCAAAAAGAAATACAAGGAAAAGAAGAAGAATTCTGTTCTGTAGCTAATTAAGGCTATTAGGCATATAATCCATATGTCATAGGCCCAATAGCCAATGAATTGAACTTGCTTCCCCAAGTTATGGTAAGTAGTTTGTCTTCTTGAATGTATAAGTACACAAGTTCGGGACATTTTAACTAAGTTTTTGACATAAAATATTCTTCGAAATCTTTAATTATTACCATCTTCAATGTTACTTCTTTTAAAGTTAAATTTCTATTATTTGATGAAATAAAGATAAATCACTAAAGATTTGTTTAAAGAATTATCAATTACGTTAAAAGGTCTCATGTTTTATATAAATGAAGTCATGATCAACTAGAGTTGTAAGTAAACAGGAACCAATAGGTTAAATGACTTTAATATATATATATATATAGTTAAAGAAATCAAAAAGCATGAAATGCCTCACTAGAACTATAATGATCTTACCTCTATTAATTTCGTCATTGAGTGCTTAGTTATATCTTTTGCTTGTTCAATAGATATTACTATTGAATCACATTTATCACTCATAGTAACTAATATTTTCTCCACAATTCTTCTATAAATAATATTGTCTCCATAAATTCTCAATTGATTTACTACTCCTTAATTCTAGAGTAGTATTCTCTAACAGTCTCCGCTACAAGAAAAATGCTCATATTTGGCAGTTTTTGGCCGCAGTCTTGAAAGCGCCACCAATGGCATCGGCAAATATGGTCAATTTGACGGTCAGTCAACCTGCCAAATATGCACATGACTATACTTGACGTTTTTTGGCCGCTAAGTATAAATAGTTTTAAAAATTAAAAAAATATATACTTAGTAGTTTTTACCCACCAAGTGTATATTTAATTATACTAGGCGGTTTTTGACCGCCAAGTATAAATAGTTTTAAAAATTAAAAAAAATATATACTTGGCAGTTTTTAGCCGCCAAGTATATATTTAATTACACGTAAAGTGGAAGAAAATCTGTCAGTTGATTTAAAAAAGTTATCCATAAGATTTAAAATCATTCATCATTTACAAGCATCAGTTAAGAGAAAGTGTCTAGCTGAAACAAAGCCGTGGTTATAATTCTATGACATAATAACCACTTTGGTCCACCAAAAAGAAACAAGTAGGATAAGGTTATTCAAATTAGCAAGTCCAGCAGATTAATAATCCCCAAATTTTAATACCTGTAAGTAATAGCACATACAAGCTTTTTACTGATTCAAGAAAATACAGATTGTTTGAGAAGTAACTGGTATTGCTGTATAGAATATAATACATGTAACAAGTTTAGAGCACCAGACTCTCGATTTACCTATAATGAAAGAATAACATTTTCAGCGTTATATAACTGCTTTGCATCTAATGGGCTGCCAACAATCTGTGAGGGTAATCTTGATAATAAGAGAGTAGCCTGAACAGGTTAAAGAAGGAAGTTAGAATGAATAAAATAACCACAGGAGTTCCTACAATTTGTTTAACGATTACCTTTAAATCCTCTGCTGTGCAGTTTGAGATGGGCCCATATATGAACTCGACAGTCGCTATATATGAACTCGACACTCGACACTACAAAATAAACTCGACATGCGAACTCGACAACCGACACTCGACTATATGAGCTCGACAACCGACACTCGACTATATGAATACTTTTAGCTATATATGGCACTCGACACTTGCTATATATGAACTCGACACTCGACACACGAACTTGACAACCGACACTCGACACACGAACTCGACAACCGACACTCGACTATATGAATATTTATAGCTATATATGGCACTTGACACTCGACTATATATGAACTCGACACTCGACTATATATGAACTCAACACTCGACTATATATGAACTCGACACTCGCTATATATGAACTCGATACTCGAACACTCGACAACCGACACTCGACTATATGAACTCGACAACTGACAATTGACACTACAAAACTAACTCGACACATGAACTTGACACCACTCTAGGGTTTCTGTATGAAAAAACCCTAACCCACAAAATTAATGAAGACAACAACAAAGCGAAATGAAAACTTACCAAGCCAATCTCTTTGCTCTTACAGATGAAGTAAAAGCAAATGCCTATAACGAGCAACATAAAACAATCAAAATCAGCTCAAATAACATAAACAAAATTGCGGGGCTGCTAGAGTCGCAGGGCTGCTGGAGTCGGCGAGTTGCGGGGCTGCTAGAGTCAGTGAGGCTGGAGTCGACGCTGCGCGATGCTGGAGTCGACGAGTTGCGGGGTTGCCACTGTCGGCGTGAGGCGGGGCTGCTAGAGTCGGTGAGTTGCGGGGCTACTGGAGTCGGTGCCTCGCGGGGTTGCTGGAGTTGGCGATTTGAGCTACAACGAAATTGATTTGAGAAGAAACATGGAATCATAGAAGGGATTTGAGAAGAAATCGATGTGAGTAGATGATGAGTGGGTAAGGGAGTAGATGATGGCCGCTAGGGCAAAAGAAGGACTGAAGGAGTAAACAACGGTGAACAAATGGGAGGGAAATAAAAAAGGGAAAGAGGGAAAATAAATATAAAGGTTTTTTTTTCTAATGTACATACATGTCACTTATTTTAAAAGTGATAAATGAAATTATTGAAAGTGACAATAATATCAAAAAGCAGGGTTGACTTTCCAGACCAGATTATATTTCTCACTTATCTAAAAAACCGCCAAATAAAAAATTTGCAAAGTGACAAATATTTAAAAAATTCTTGTAGTGTCATATTCTTTTATTTTAGTATTCTCAAAATCTCTTCTAAGAGTTTGTAGTACAAAATAGTAGTTGCTCATCCCTATGGAACTCCTTCTTCAAGACATCCCACACTTGCTTGGCGCTTATAGCTTCAACAATTCTTGGAAATAAATCTGCTGATAATACTTCCTAAAGAATAAAATGCGCCTTCGATTCTTTCTGCTTTAGATCTTCTAACTCCTTCTGCTTAGCTTTGGATAGACTAGAAATATCTTATGGAGCTTTATATCCATTTTGGATGATACCCCTTAAACCTTGAGACTGGAAGAATGTTCTCATAGTTATGCACCAGTAATCAAAGTTTTTGCCATTGAATATTGACACTAATACTGCCATTGATGAGCTACTTGAATATGCCATGGTGGGAAATAGATTATCACAATAACTGGACGTGGCTCTGATATCACTGTCGGAAAACAGATTATAGAAACTATAGCAAAGTATTTGATTGTATTGAATAATTGTGAAACAATACAACGTATGGCACTTTAGTACTCTAGCTAGTGTCTGTGAGCACCATGACACTCAATTTCTAGTGCACTAGTTCTCTAGCCAATGTTACAAATGAAAGACATGATCCATATTTTGTAGGCTCCTTTGGCGGTAACATAAGTCGATGAGTACAATTACAAAATTAATTTATCCAATATCGGTTTGTACGTGGTTGGATAATACATGCAGCTTGTTACGACTTAATTGAGAAGGTAAAGTTTGCATGGTAATGCAAGGCTGGTTGAGTTCCTCTCGCAGCTTCATGTCGGCTGCATCTTAATTTCCCATGGGATTGAAGAGTTGGCTGAATAATTTATTCATTTAGCAATTGATAACCGACTTAAACGCAAACTTCTCATTTACTTGAGTGATGTGGTAGTTTAACAATAATTTGATTATTAATCTGTCGCCTTATTAACCGACTTTACCTTAGAAATTCAATTGGAAGCTTAGTGTGACTAAGCTTCTAGAATTTGGATCAATATTTTAACAGTTTTGACAACATTGCCTTCCATTTGGGGACAATGCCTTTCATTGGCAACCATTTTCTCATTTTGTGCAACCCTTTCTGCACTTTTCATACATCTACTTCACTTTATAATGGAGTGTTGCTAGAGAGTTTCGAGGAATATCAGATTCCAAATCTTCCCGAGCCTTTGATTCCTCCAAGGATTCCGAGTTCAACTTTGTTGTCAAAGAACGCTGGGAGCCCGTCCCGAACCAGACCTTTCATGCTGCTGAAATCTATCTGCCAACAAAAATGGGCCCTTGCACCAGTTGCCTCCTGGTTGGTTCAAATCGTGACATTAGAAACATGACTTGGCCACCCAGGACGGGCATTATTATTAGAGCCAAAGTGGTCGACAATTTCGAAGGTAAGCGCCTGGAGTGGACTCTTCGTGTTAGAAAGTCAAAAAGATTCCAGGAGGAAACAAAGTACTTCAGCTACATTCCTTATGTGTCTCGGATGGCTCAGTCCATCTTAAGCAAGAAAGAAAACATCTTGATCTTTACGTATAACCAAGTGTGTGGCCCATGGGATTCTACGGTGTTAAAACACGTGTCAAATTTTGATAACCTAGCCATGGATCTCAAACGTAAAACTTAGGTAATAGATGATCTTAACGGGTTTATTAAGGGTAAGAGTTTGCTTGAAACCATCGGCAAGGCTTCAAACAAAACAGGAAGTGGAAAATCATCCCTGGTCGTTGTGAGAGAAGGGGATGGCTGCAATCTGTCTTACCACCGGCAGAATAGCAATTATACAGCAGCCAATGCTCTCTCCAGTGGTTGCCATAGCAGGATGTGTGGTGGATAACGAGATTGATCAAAGGTGAGAAGGTATTCTGGATGAAGGAAGAAGTCAGCACAGTCATGGTTGTCGCTAGTACGATTTCAGGCTTCAACTTTGGCTTTGCCCCAGGTAATATAAGGGTCGATTTTGCTATCAGAACCCTAGAGGTGGTCATTTTGTTGAGTTCGAGGTTTTCACTCGTGAGAGGCAAAGTATGTATGATGGTTGTTGACTTTGATCAACTTTCATGCAATTGAATGGTGGAGATGAAGTTATCTACATGTCAGAGTCATAGTGATGTCAGTGAGTAGTTTAATTAGTTCCCAATTTTATTGCCACGCTTCCATGTACTTTTATCTTTCATAAAAAACTTTGTGAAAATATAACAAACATCAATGACGTGATGAGTCACTTCTACCCTCCCATTTTTTGTCCAAGTAGATCATGATGGTTTTTTTTTTCAAAGACCCTATGAAATATATTTTTGGCCAATTTTCAACGAATACAACACAAATCCATTCTAAAAAAACGTGTTTTAAATATTATATTATTAGATCAGGTTATTAACGTATTAAAACGACAAAATTTATTTGATATTGGATAGTGTTTGGATTTATATTATAAAAAATTGTTTCACTCGTTTAACCCGTTGATATGAAGGATAATTTAGTAAATTTATTTATGCCACATAAAAAATAATAAAATAAAAAAATTATTAGAAATACTAATTTATAACTATGTTTTATCTATCTAAAATTATGCTAATATAGTTACTAATACTAATACTAATTTTATGATTTTATACTAATAGGTAAACCTTATGTATTTTATACTAATGCTATGATTTCCTTATAAATTGATTATATACATTTTATAATTTTTATTTTTTATTTCTTTTTTTATTATATGAATTTGAATAGAAAAAAAACAAAACTAACTTGGAAGAGCTCATAAAAGATATCTTCAATTTGAAATCTGAGTCTACTTAAAATCATCACAATACTCAACTATTGCTCTTGATGATTGATAATAGATATTAACTTATGATGCTTGTTTTATGTTTTTAATCTTATGTGATTTTTTAGGTAACAAATTCTAAAATTATATTATTAAATGCGTAAGAATATGGTATTTTGTTGGGGAATACAAGGAAGAACCTTATATAATGTTCTATTTCATTTTCAAAATTATTTAATAATTGGACACTTTTAATTCATTGTCTTAAATATGCTTTAGATAGACCTTTACGATGTTGGATACAAAACTTTATTTTTGTTTTCATATTATATTAAATTTGGATATTTCAATAGATTTCAAAATATTTGTTAGATATTAAATTTATAAACTATTAGTTATATGTTATGTTTAGAATTTATATAAATCGTATTATATATATTGTTATCTAACTTGAAAATAAAAAAGGGTTAAATGAATTGTATTCGGGTAACACGTTAAGTTAACAGTCGGATTTAGGTTTCAATATTTAGACTCAATAAAGTAATGGATCGGATTTGGATTAACATAATTTAACACAATACGAATACGAAACAACACGAAACTGCTCTAACACGACCCAGTGCCAGGTCTATCCTTAGCCCACCAACTAACTATATCTAACCCTTTTTTTATTTTAACTATTTCTAACCCCTCTTTTGAAAAGAAAGTACAAATATGCCCTTAATAGTTTTGAGAATAACAAAATTACATAACATGCATAGCTTTTGGCTGACATAGTTGTGCAATTACATAGGATAGTCATGCAAAAAATAAAAAAATAGATCGTGAGTGTTTTGCGTAACTCTATCCTATAAGTTGCCTAATTACCTCATAAAATAACTGTCTAAAACATTACGAATATAGTTAGTATATTGCATGACGTAGTCATGCAACTTCACGACCCCATCGTGCAAAAAAAAAAAAAAAAAAAGAAGCTTTGAAAATTTTGCATGACGAAGTCATGCAAGTTCACAATAAGGTTGTGCAAAATTATAAGACTCGAGAATTTTGCACGCTTGAGAATTTTTCACGACTCTATCGTGCACTATATAAAAATGGTATTCCATACTTTAACAATAATGAGGGCATCACGTCTTTTTATATACAAAATAGGTTACAAATAGTTAAAAAAAAGTTAAAGCGACCCCAAAAGGGGTCAAATAAAAAATGCCTCTATATTTTTCTTAAGCTCATTAATTGTTAATGAATCTTAAATAGAAGTTACAAGACTATAATAATGAATAATAATAACAAAGTATCAATTATTAACGTTATAAAATTAAAAATAGTTTTATATTAGGACTTATATCATCCCTAAATAATGCTAAGCCTATAATCCATTTACTGTTAACTTTTCTTACAACTTGAATTGGCAAAATCCTATTAAAGATATGATTATAATGTCATATATTGTAACTACTCTTGTCTTTTACTACTTTAGTAAATTTTTGTTACCTCAAGTTGTAAGGAGTTAATTGTAGAATTTGATTGTAAATGTAGTATTGTTTATCAACCCTACCAAGTAGGGGCCTTGATTAGAGGAAGTATCTTGGAACTTTCATTTCACTACTTTTAAAGCATTTAAAAATTTAACTCGCAACCACCTTTCTGAAAATTTGAGAAATTGAATCTGAAGGCATGGAAATTAAATCAAATCTCAATTAGATGATATCATTATTAAAATTCCTATGTCAAAAATCTTTAGAAGCTCAATAGGATTATACTAAAAATATCTTTATATAACATTATATGATAATAGAGATAAAATATCCCTGTATATGTAATCAATATTTAATTTTAAATTAAATACTTAATTAGAAAGTATTAATAATATATATTATACTAGAAAATGAGAAAAAGTTTTAGATTTTCTTTTAACTCTTTGTTGCTCTCCATCTTATAAATATAAATTTAATTTATAGATCAAATGGCAAGAGAAGCCAGGGCTTTCTGCTTGTGAATATAAGAGATTATTCCGTTAATGTAGCTAATACACCAACTAATGCTGTGCCCAATGGTCCAATTGCAAAGACAGGACATATACATAAAGTTCTATGAAAAGTAGATTTATTTTTAATAGTGATGAAATTGAAGCTGCGCTAAGGAAAAGCTTTCTGAATGAGACTTCTTTATTAACGATTCTGATCAAGAGTATATCAATGCTTCCTTTACTGCAGCTTAAAGTGGTGATTAATTGGGTGTATTTAAGCTACTTGACCTCAATTAGAACAGATGGAAATAAATTTTGGAGTATAATGTCTTCTCAGTCTAACTCTCTCATCCATCCTTTAATCAACTTTGTATCTTACGCATCTACGGTAAGTTTGTTCCTGAAATCATATATACATATATATATTTTTATAGGGCCACAAAAAGGATGAGTTAAGGCTGTTTTCATCTCTTATTTTTGTTGATTGGGTAAGCAAATTAATAAGATATTTTTGAAGGATCAATCTTCTCTCAATAGTAGGTTTTTGAATTTTGTCAAGCATATATAAAAACTAGGAAAAGATTTTTTGGCAAACTCGCATGGGGATTCCCCACATTATTAGCCTGCAGTTAATTAAAATGTTTCAACTTTTGACATAAAAAGAAGCTTTTACCCAACTCCTATAGGAAAAGTTGGAAAAGTGCAGAAAAAATAAGCACTAGTACTGCTTCCCAGAAACTAACGTATATTAATAAGCATAAAGTCTAGATCTCCAATTCCCAGTAAAGCTATTGTCCAAACATAAGCACCATAATGATCCAGAATTTATATCAAAGCAATAGATTTTACAATACAGCCCGCTTCCTAAATATGATTGGAAATAAATAAAACAAAGCCAAACAGTGGGGGCTGAACAATTACAGGTTGGAACTCCTTAAAGAGATCATCTCCAAGTCGAATAGATATCAGTGAAGGGTTTATAAAGAAGAAAAGCTATCGCTCGATTACGTATGATATCAGTGAAATATTGAATAGATATCAGTCGAATAGAGTTCAGTGAGGGGTTTGGGCAGGGGAAAATATAGTGAAGGTAAAGAAGTTACAAGGCTGTACACCAGTAACCGCGGATTCAGATGTTGATTATCGAAATCAAAGGAGATAGCCAAAATTAAATATTAGGATAACCAATTTGTGCAAGTAGTTATAACCAATTATTAGTCGGTAGCTTTCTTTAAATATACATGAAAACAGTTAAATAAGATGTTCATTTGGCATTTGTGTTACTTGTATCGGTACAAATTATGCTGCGTTTTTATGCTTCAAGGGACGTTTGAAATGCAGAGTTGGCCAAGCTCGAGCATTCGGGTTGATTGCGGGAGGCACAGGCATTACCCCAATGTTTCAGGTATTTATACAATACTTCACATTTCAAACTGGGAAACTCAATTTAGTTCTCCTTAAGATAACTCATGCCCACTAAAACTCAATATATATTTGAATATAACAAAAATTCTTTTGGAAAACAAACTTATGGAACCGAATATAGCTCTGTAGAAGGGGACTTTCGTCAGGCGAAGCCGGAGAAACTCCACAGGGTGAAGGGCCTGAAGCAGTACTGATCGTTGAGAGAGACCCCCAATACCTAAACTCTTCCCCAATCGGCACTCAACCTTTGCTTTGCTTATATCGATTTCACAAATTCATTGTACACTGAGACCACATCACAGGATCCTATGAAATATTTCTTGGATTTCTGAAAATATCTTTTTTTTTTAATTATAAAAATGTTACTTTTTCACATCTTGATTTAAAATTATTGTTAAAAATCTAAAATATTAAGGGAAAATTGAGAAAATAGACAAAATTAGGAACCCTTGTTGAAATTTAGACACGTTCTCAAAAATTTTTATGTCATAGACACTTTCTTAATAAAAAGACCCAATTACCCTTATTTTTCAATTTTTTTCCAAAGGCTCATTTCCGAAACCTATCTCCCTCTCTTAGTTCCTTTTACAATTAGTGTCGAGTGTTTTTGAGTGGTAAAATGTCGAGTTTCGAGTGTTGTCGAGTGATGAAATGTCGAGTTTCGAGTGGTGAAATGTCGAGTTTCGAGTGTTTTCGAGTGGTGAAATGTCGAGTTTCGAGTTTGTCAAACGGTGAAATGTCGAGTTTCGAGTGTTGTCGAGTGGTGAAATGTCGAGTTTCGAGTGTTTTCGAGTGATGAAATGTCGAGGTGAAATGTCGAGTTTCGAGTGTTTTCGAGTGGTGAAATGTCGAGTTTCGAGTGGTGAAATGTCGAGTTTCGAGTTTGTCGAATGGTGAAATGTCGAGTTTCGAGTGTTTTCGAGTGGTGAAATGTCGAGTGTCGAGTGTTTTTGAGTGGTGAAATGTCGAGTGTCGAGTTGTGTCGAGTGTCGTCTCCGCGTGATATAATGTCGAGTTACTATTAATTTCTTTTTAGTCCCCATAGTTTGTAATTTAACAATTTCATCCCCAAAAAGAGTGTCGGATGCAAGTAATCACATGCAAGTAATTTCAAAGGGTATTTTAGTCTTTTTGTCAAGAAAGTGTCTATGACATGAAAATTTTTTAGAACGTGTCCATTTTTCAATGAGACCCCCTAATTTTGTCTATTTTCTCAATTTTCCCAAATATTAATTTTTAAATAACTTTCTACCTATAAAAAAGGACCATAAGCAGCAAGTGAACCAGAAATTTGACGAGAGTTAATCTGTTTAAAATATTAACACGAGATAATTCGGTAATATCTTAAAATAGTTTTTAAATGATAGTTCTTCCAAAAAGTTAATTTTACGTTAAAGAAATTAGGATTGACAATTTGTGTTCGCAAGTCGTATTCGTGTCGTGTCGATCTGTGACACGATAAAGATTGACCTGACATAAATGTAATCCGTTTATTATTTGTGTCATAAATGGTTAACACGGACGCGAAGCGACAGACGAATACAAATAATAAACGAGTCGTATTCGTGTTAGACATAAACACGACCACGACCTGTATAACATGATTATGACACCTTTACATAATTGACACGATCCATTTATAGTTACGACATGATTATAGCTATGACACGATTATTACACGATTATATATTAAAACTTATTTTTAAATGAAAATGCTATAATGTAATATACAAAATTAAACAAAACTAAATACCAAGTAATACAAACTTCAATATTTGATTTAGAAAATTAGAATTAAAAGTATTGTGTCTAGTGTCACTTCTAATTATATTAATATAATAAAATATTATAATTTTTAATTTGTATTATTTAATATGTGTGAAATTATAAATATTATTTGTATCAATAATTGTGTTAATTATGTTTTAATTTATATTTGTGTCAATGGTGTTTAATGTATATGCGTATCATAAACAGATTCGTGCTATAACGGGCCGTGTCATAATCATATTCGTCGGTTAAAGGCACTCAACACGAACATGGCACGATTATTAAATTGATTGAAAATTCCGACACGAACACAATTAAGACAAATCTAATCCCACAAATTTTTATGTCGTGTTGTGTCGTGCTAGATTCGCGTGTCATGACGCAAAGTGCTATCCCTAATTAGAAAACTTTTGACTCTTTTATACAGCACTTGAGATGTAAACTTGTGTAAAAATGATTTTACATATATTATTAAATTTAAGAAAACAAAACGTTATCGTATTATTATGATGTTATGACCCTACACTATACCCTGCAGATTTGTAGTGCCAAATGACTGGGTTATCAGTTGTTGGCCAGGAGTCTGGTCTAAGTTAAAGTTAGTGTCTGAATCATATAACATAGCAATCAGTGGATTCCACTTGCTTGAATTTCACTAAATTACATTAATCGCAAAATTTAATTTAAAAAAACTCCTAAGATTATTTAATATATAAATCTCACCACCCTTCAAGATTTGTTAATTCAATACAATATTTTTAATTTTTTTAGGGATGCCAATAGGGTAGGGCAGGGCAGGAGTGGGGAGGTCGTCCCCATTCCCCAACCCCATCGTTAAAATCACCGCTCATTTCCCACCCACTCCCCATGTTTTTTTGGTCGGGCGGGATGAGGAATCTTTATGTGGGGAATGCTTTCATCAACCTACCCCATTCCCCATACAAAGATGTTATTTTTATTTAAAATTGAACTTTTACGTAAATATTAGTTAAAATATAATCATAAATAATCTCTAACAAGAAAAAAAGTCAATAACTTTATTATAGCAATATCAAAATTAAAATCTAATTTTTGTAACCAAGTCTAGTACTTAAAAGAAATGAACAAAGAAAGTAAAATAAGTCATAACAATAAAATAAATACAAAAATGATATCCTAAAATTATGTTCAGCGTCAATGTAGTATCATCTCTTTGCTTTTTCCTCAAGGTCCTCAATAGCTTCATTATATAACATTAAAAGAAATCATTACTTTCAATTTATAATCATTATAATTTATGAATTAATAATAATTACTGTATTTGTAATTTGGCTACAGTGTTTTCTTGTTATTGTAGAGAAAAATAAAGATATGGCAGTTGATGGTAATCATTTTGTTATCTACAATTGAATTAAGGTTTTAGTAAAATACTATAATATTATATTTTTACATAATTAAATGATTGTATATTATTACATTAAATAATTATTCTATTTAAATTAAAATAATTTTCAAAATTTATAATTTATAATATAAAAATAAAATAATATTATTTTTATATTTTTAAATATTTTTGCAGGTTGCAGGGTGGATATAGGTTGGAGAGTAGTAAACGCATCCCCATCCCATTATGATGCGGGGATTAATTTTTTTTCCTATCCCTATTCCATTCCTATAAATAATACCCTCATTCCTACCCTATTAGAGGTAAATCCCTGGGGATCCTTACCCTCTCGACATATTTTACCATTATTATATTTTTCATCTATAAATATGTTATGGATACTCTTAATATATACCTAAAAAATAGGTTTTATTTAAAAATTATGTAAATTCACTTAAATTTTTGTATTTTAGTAATTTTTATGTAATTTTCAAAAGAATTTATATAATGTTTGAGGGTGTAAGAGCACACATTAAAATTATTCATATTTAATTAGAGTTTGATATATTTTAACACGGTTATACTCTTTTATAATATTCTTTTTAAGAAAATTGATTGACTACAGCTAAACTATGATTATAGTATATCAGGACTGTTAAAGCATTTATGAAATGCATGTTTTCGTAAATTTCAATATCCATATATATATTTGACATGATATTTCACATTATTTATTAAAAAAATTGAAATTGATAAAAAAATTAATGTGACAATTTAGTTTAAGTTTATTATTTAGAATAATCTTAATTTTACAAATTTTATTTGTGAATTTTTATTTATAAACTAATATATTATGAGATAATTAAAGTAATAAATATATAAAATTTATTCATTTAATAAAAATGATGATATATAAATAAATATGTAATACTACGTCAATTTTTATAGTTTGCAAATAAACTTTATAAGATTAACAATATCCCTTTATTCATCTTTTCAATTTAAACGTGTATAATTATTTCATCTCTCCGTATTCCATGCATAGCTGTAGTTAGATTCTCAAGAATGGCATGATTGATCTTTAATATTCGTAAGTGGCTCCACTTAACTTTTCTCTTTGATCAAAACTTACAAAAATAAAGCAAAAATCACGTGATAAAGCAAAAATCAATCACGTGATCACCTAGGCCAAGTAGGTCTTCCTTTTATCGAGTAATTAACATTGTTACCCATCATATGGATAAAGTAACATTCTCCCTTTAACTTTTAACAAAGTAATATAAAGAGTTCTAATTTTTAAATACTATTAATCCATAAAAAATTGTAAATAAAAATTAATGTTTTAAAATTAATTTTTAATTTTATTTTTAAAAAATAAAAATTAGAAAGAAAACTAGTTAGACGATCATTTTTATTTATCTACAAACCATTTTCTTTTTAATTTTTATTTTTTAAAAATCACTTTTCACAAACCATCTATACAAACCATTTTCTATAAAATTTAAAAAAAATATGAATTTTTCAAGTCTTATTGGTGTTTTTAAAATTTATCTCCTTTATAAAGAGAAATAAATAAAAAATCATATGATATAAATAAGGGCAAAATTGTCTTCCTGCAATATGTTTAATGGATAGATTAATGGTATTTGAAAATTAAGGACCTGTATGTTATTTCGCTGAAGGTTGGGGGAGAGTGTTACTTCGCCCAAACATTGTGGGTAATAATGTTAATTACTCTTCTTTTACCCTATTTGTGTAGAAATAGATCATGATGGGTTGTTTTAAAACGACTTTGCATAATAATGCTTTATTTGTTTTATATTATTTTATATGTCTTTTAAGTAAATGCTTTCTTTGTGAAAGAAAATTAAAGGAAAAATTCAAAAAATAGACAAAATTAGGGTCCTTTACTAAAATATGAACACATCCTAAAACTTTTGATGTCATAGATACTTTGCAAATGAAATGACTAAAATGCCATAAGGAATTCAATTTATTTCTAGCACTCTTTATTTCCCTCTTCCATCTACTTACCTCTTCCTATTCCATAACCGTCTGTTGTTGAACTTCCAATACCCCTCGACACCGTCAAAGCTAGCAGTCCGAAACACAACACGGTGGAAATATATATTTATATAAGTCTGTTGACCCAAGGATCACACTCCATTTGGAACCTTTGAGGAGAGAAGCAAGAGGAACAAGGAGAGAAGAAAGAGCATTCGGGTAAGTCAGTATTTGTTTTTTTTTTAAATTTTTTGCTTTTTTTCTTGATTGTTTGAAGTGATATTGGCATTGTGAAGAGTGAAAATAACGTTTACATTAGGCATAACCTGAAGGATTAGAGATGTATATAAGAAATTTATACATTTGAATTAATTAGGGATTTGGGCTAGATTTAGGGATTTTGATTATGGGATTTGAGTTTTCGATCGTATTTTGTGCTTATTCTGTGTTTGTGGGCTAAATGGAGTGTGATTCGAATGCTTTTTTGGTCGGATATGTGTAAAAATGGTGAAAACCGACACATTTCATCGTGACGTAGACGATTGTGAGTGTTGGTCTACGCTCGACACTCGATAGAATATGTCGAGTCCTGTCTGATGAATCAACCAACATCCGCCATCAGGGCATTTACGAAGACATCGAGCATCGATTTCGTGTAAACTGACATCTAGGTGCATCGAAACCATTTATTAGACACATGATTACAATGTAATTGGGAATGTCAAGTGTCGATTTTATGGCTTCAGAGTCAGTTGTCGATTAATGTGAAACCGACACTCGATGATAGTGAAACTAGTTACGTCGAAGAAATATTTCGAGTCCCATCGGATGCCGCAACTGATACTTGTAATCAAGGCTTTTACATAGATGACATCGAGTGTTAGTTTCATGTAAACCGACATCTGGGGCACCAAAACCATGTATTCGACACTCGATGACATGTAATTGGGGAAGTCGAGTGTCGGTTTCATAGGCTTCAGATGCCATTGTCGATTAACATGAAATTAACAATCGATGAAAGTAAAAATGACTTAAATCAAGTGTCGGATACAAAATCCGTCGTAACTCAAAGCCAACCAGATGAAGAAGAATATACTCTGTCAGATTGTGAATCCGACACTCGACGAAGCCAACATCTGACATAATCATATAGTCGGATGTCCGACCTCACGTATGTTGGTTCTAGGAGTCTAGCATAATTTTCTTCGAACACTCGATGGAGTTCATCGAGCGTTAGTTCCTTTATTCGAGCTCTATCGAGCATGTCGTATTCCATCGAGTTGTGTCGAACATTTTGGTGGATTGCTTATTTTAGTCTAGTTTTTTACCTTTTTTCCATCATATATAACTATAACGTACTTTTTTTTTGCAGGTTGAAGTAAATGGCAAATGAATTTGGACTCTCTTTCACTCTGAAGACTCTGTATGGTGAGCATTATCATGCGATTATCACAAACTTAAGCAGTTTGGACTATATAAAATGGATTCGTGTGAACTTGAATGAGAGGAGAGTTATACTTTCCATCTCAGTTGGTGCACAATGTGCTTGAGTGGGAGGTTAACAAAGTGGAGTAAGATGAAGAAATGTGGTTCCTTATTGAAGGTAAAAATATGGTGTTTGAACCACAATGTAGTTAACTAATTTTATTTTTTTAACATTTGATCATTGTAGTTTTGTTTTTTATACCATTATTGGCTTCTTTATTTTTTCTTCTTTCCAGGAAGACTTATTCATTTTTCTGCCTACAAGTTTGGTTTGGTGACCGGTTTGAAATTTGCTACCCTCGTGCCACCAATCCCCAATGTCTTGAATTCGTGCCATTTTTGGATACGTACTTTGGGGGTCAGGACATGGAACTAATGCATTTCTATCTGAGACTTCATATTAAATGCGTCAGCTATGCCAGATGAGGATGTTATAAACTGACCTTATTTTACATTCTCAAGCTATTTTTCATGGGATAGGATCGATGCTGACATGTCTCCCGTAGGTGGTTGAATTTTGTCAACACATTGGATAGTTTTAATGATTATCCATGGGGTTTGATGTCTTATGATAAGACACTTAAATGGTTGAAAAAAGCTTTGGATGGAAGGTTGGAAAAGTATAAGAAACGAGCGGAAGCGAAGAAGAAGAAGGTGATGGGGAAAGGGAAGCATTTCGAGACATATAACTTAGAATGGTGCCCCTACACTATTCAGGTACATACTGAAAAACAAATGTTGGACGTGTTTATTAGTTTCTTTGAATTACATTTTGAAATACCAATTGTCACTAAAAACATTATGTTATTAAGGTTTGGTTGTACGAGGCTGTGTTGTACATTGGCGCAACATATGGGTGAGCGGACAGGGTGTTTGCAGAGAGGATACCGCACTTGTTGAAGTGGGAGACACAAAAAACTCCGTCATAGGACATTGTCAAACGCGATGTCATGTTGGTTAGGAGAAGGGTTTGTTAGGTTCCACTGATTTTTTTTCCTATTATCGGTTGCAGCAAATCATTGTTTAATTTGATGGCTTATTTGATGATGCAGGCTCGTCCACTCGTCATTTTGGAGCCATCTGAGGTGGAGCAAACCACTGATTGGTACATTAGGCTTGCTGCATTAGTTGGCATCCGAAGAGATGCACATGTGGCATGGGCGACATTTGTGGATGCTCCTTTACTTGCCGATGAGAGGATTGAGCCACTTCCCATAGGGGATCCATCAGGTCCACCTCTTCTTGGTTAGAGTTCCCCTATTAGACCTGACGTGGGGCCAGTCATCGACACAGCCAGTCCTCTAGATGATCGAGTGTGGTCTCATCAGTCGCCCGCTTCCTCCTTTAATCCTACCCCGTACATGAGAGTCATGGTCATGAGGATCTATCAGGAACTCATCCCGCTGGCAATAGTTCTGTCGATAGAGCTGATGTGGGGGTAATCATCAACACAGCTGGTCTATCAGATAATCGAGTGCGGTCCCCGTTCGTCACTCCCTCTATCAGTCTTACACCTACAGTGTTTGAGAGCTATGGTCCTGCATGCGAGTCGGTTCCTCCTTTGGGCTGTGCGACCACCTACCATGACATTTATCCTCTTATACGTGATGTCCCTTCCAGTTCGAAGGTATATATTAAAAATTTACTATATACTCTTCCGTTTACATACCTGTCGCAATAGTGAGTAGGTGTTCAAATACAAAAAGGGGAAATGAGAAGCTTGATCGGGTGTGGTCTCAGCCTACTTCCTCCCTTAATCCTACCCCACATATGAGAGTTATGGTTATGAGGATCCATGAGGAACTCATCCCGCTGGCAATAGTTCTGTCGATAGAGCTGACGTGGGGGTAGTCATCAACATAGCCGATCCGTCAAATAATCGGGTGTGGTCTCCGTTCATCGCTCTCCCCATCAGTCCTGCACCTATTGTGTTTGAGAGCTATGGTCCTGCACGCGAGTTGGTTCCTCCTTCGGGCTGTGTGACCACCTACCATGACATTTCCCCTCTTATACGTGATGTCCCTTCTAGTTCAAAGGTAAATTTTGAAAATTTACTAAGTATACTTTTCCGTTTACATACTTGTCGCAATAATGAGTAGGTGTTCAAATACAAAAAGGGGAAATGAGAAACTTGATGGAGCTGCTTTGAAAATATGAGATGAAGAGGGTGGAAAGTATACGAAGTTGAGAGAGTTTACATGTTTTATGAGCACATTGACCCAAAAAATTTACCCTTTTCCATATCCTTATTACCCTAGCTATACATTACAAGCTTTGAAAAGTCCTATTTGATCCTTGATGTCGAGTTGGTCTACATTAGTGGAGATTAGCATGACTAGCAAGCTTATGGAGTCTTAGTTTTCATACAATATGTAAATGTTTTATTTGACTCATTTTGTTGCATAATCTCATTTGAATTGCACTCAATGATATGAGATTGACTCAGTACACACACACACACTCAAGGAATTGAGAATGGACTTGACTAATGTTGAGAAGAATCCTAGATGATTTTTTAAATTTGAAATTTTTTTTGAGTTATCAATGATTCAATTTTTTATGCCAATCACAGTGACAAGCACAAAACTTTATTTTACATGATCAATTTTTTATCTGAATATATTTGGTTATTCTTATTGATTGTTTTTGTTTTGCTTGAGGACTAGCAAAATGTTAAGTTTAGGGGTATTTGTTAGTAAATTTTATTACTAATTTAATACACTTAAATTTAATTTTTGATTAGTTTTTGAGTAAAATAGGGAGAAAATAATGTACTATTTTAGTTAAATGCAGGTTTTTTATAAAAGAATTTGAATCCTAATAGAGCACATAAAAAATAGGAGTAAAAAGTGCTAAAAGAGGAAAAGTGCGGATGTCCAAATGAAAGACTTGGTACTCCAGCACAACTCAAAATGGCGCAACGGCGCGAAATCAAGAGCAATAAACTTCATGAAACCAGAAAGTTGGTGTAGGAGTGCCATTACATCTGTGCTCCTGTGCAAGTGTAATTGTGAAAATTTTCAGGATTCCTCTTTCAATTCGGATTCAAATTCTTTTTCTTATAGACTATAAATAGACGAGTTCTAGGTCTTCTTTAGGGTATCATAGGTGTCATTAGAGGTGCTTAGAAGGCAAGGAAGCAATCTACAACCCTTGGAGGCATAATTCAAGGAGAATCTTCAAGGAATCTTCAAGTTCCCTAAGTCTTTCTTCCTTCTTTGTAATCTATGAATGCTACTCAATTTTCTTGTGTTAATTTCCTTTACATTATGAACTAAATCCCCTTTTCTAGCGTTAGGATGTAGCTAAGTTTGATACTCTATCATTTCAATTCAATACATTAATGTTTATTCAAAATTCTTGTTGAGTGAATTTTGAATGTGTTTAATGCTTGTGATGGTCTGCCTAACTATTACATGATTTGACATATAAATTAGATTGAGAGTTAATTTATATTAGTTCTCGATTGATTTACCATAAACTCACATGAGATAGAAATATAATTGTGATTTGTGCAACCTTATATGATTTTTTGTGCTTAAAGGATAATTATAGGTTGTTGATGAGACAGACATGTGATTCTTGCTATAGTTATACATTGTTATTGCTTGAAAAAGAATAACAAATGCCATCGAGAAATTGGTTGGCAATAAGATTGTTGAACATTAATCAAAATTGGATTGAATCATAGGGTTGATAACTTAGGTAAAACCTGATACCCTAGAGCTTAATAATATTGAAGTTATCTCAATTTAGTTTAAATCTAGTTTCTTTACTTAGTGTTTGAATTTTATTCCAGTTTTCAGTTAGTTAATTCCTTTAAATTTATTATTAAGTTTAGTAGTTAATAACCAATCCTCATAGGAACGATAACTCACTCATCATTATACTACTTGTTTGATTCTGTATACTTACGGATTTTGCATAACAAGGTTGTATGCGGAAGCAAGTCAAACTCGATGCTCTAATACCAGATTGTTGTGAAACTAAGGATCTTGTCAATCGATTTCACTCAAGAATCAAGCAATAACAAAGCACAAATAGAGATATTAACCAAAGCAAGCAAACAAATAAGCAATCACAAGCACGAGACAACACCAAGATTTAAATGGTTCGATACAAGGAGAACCTCCATCCATTGGAAGGCTATATAAGAATTTCATTACGAAGAAGAAAATATATTACAAGGCTTTTCAATACTCACTCTCACTAAGAATAGCATACTTTCTTAGTCTACATGTTTCCCTAGAAACCCTAGAAGATAATATTCAGAAGTCCTTTCTCAAATAGAAAAGAAAGCTTTTAAATAGTATCCTAGTCGTACGCAATAACTGTCATTGGCATCGCAGTGCGATATACCTTGCGCAGGGTCTCTGCCTAAAGACAAAGCATCTTTCTCTTATCGTTGCATAATAGCGCAACTCACCTTGCATAAGAGCGTAACTTTTCTATAGTAATTACATAGGAGTGCGAGTCTCACAATGCAGGAACGGATCACCAGATCTAACACCAAATTCAGTTAAGATTTATACATCAAAACTAACACCTATACAAAAAGTTAACTAACTAGTATGCAAAATTTTAGATGAAAAATATGTGTATAATTATATTATTTTTTTAACATAAAATATAGCCAGTAAAAAGAAGATCATGTGGGTAGAAATTTAATGAAATACATAACAAACATAAAAATGAAAAGTTTAATTTTGAATGTGGAAAGATTTATCCAATGTTACGTCATGTCATGCTAAAGCACCTTTATTGCAATCAATGATGAATAAAATTGAATGGGGTCTTTTGTCTTATGTTAATTATATGTAAGTAACATCATTACGGAAATAATATTTATTTTTAAGGTAGTCATGACGTGTATCATGAACATTTATTTTTAAGTAGTTTTAATATATTTCATTAAGAGTATATGCTGTCAAAAGACCTATATTGTACCACTCGAATACCATATTCAATGATCAAAAATTTATTTATAAAAGTAAAACATTAATTAAAAAATCATCATATGCAATGCTAAAAATTTTTATGATGAAATTATATTTTTTTTGATAAATTAACATGTATTTTTAGGGTATAAGATTATTTATCTTTAATATATATATATATATATATATATATATATATATAATTAATCTATTTTCTGTTTCCCTTTTTCTCTTCACTTAAACCACATTTCTATCTATCACAATATCTTATGTTTATCTTCTCGCAATTCGTTACCTTAATATTTTTTTCTACTTCTTCAACAAATATTGAATTTGCTGGGACTCAAAAGGATCTCTGTGTTGGATCAATGGAGCTGCTTATGATTTTTTAATACAATTTTATTTTATATTTAGAATATCATCGTGAAGTTTATTTGCGATATAAAACAATCATTGAAGAATTGTATCAATAATTGCGATATAAAATATGTGTGTGTATGTATAATATGGAAAGTGACTTTGACAATTACGTCCTGGAAAGCTTTACAAAAGCAGATAGGTTATATCTTGTCCAAGAACTTTAGCTTTAATGATAAGCTCCTCAATTATTGATACAATAATACACGAAACTATCAATCTGCCACCCTTCAGATATCGAGATTGCATCCTGACTGTCTGGTTTAAAATAATCAAAAGAAAATATAAAAGATAGCTAGATCTTATGAGTGGTTTTGATCATTCCAGCAAAACTCTAATTTTGTTGGTCTAATCAAATGTTTAGTTGACAAGCAAAAGTTAGTTTTACTAATGTCCATGAATTAAGGATTAATTATAATGCATCCCACATTTCAGAAATAGGCATAAATGATCCTATTAATTTTAGAAATTTTAAATGACCCTTTTATTTTTAGAAAATTTATAAATAACCTGTCATTAGTTTTTTTTTCTTTTTCAGTTGAAGTTAGCATCTAACTATAAAAAAGATAATTTTATCCCCATTTTATATTTTCAGGTTATTAATTGCCTGAGTAGACTTATTGTTTTATAATATTAATAGTTTAATAAAAATTTTAAAAATATAGAAAAATATTGTTTCTTTAATTGACATGCTTTAATAGTTAGGAATTTTAATAGGCTTCGATTATTAAATATATATATATATATATTAGTTAATTTTATCTTTTAATTGGTTGTTTTATTACTTTTATTATTTAATGGTTATAGGTTGCATTAGTTGGATATAGATGAAATAGGCGATAATACCTAACCTATAAACTTTAAAGAAAAAAAAATTAACAGTGGGGTCATTTGTTAAATTTATGAAAATAATCAAGTAATTTTTGTCTATTTTTGAAACAAAAGGTTTATTCACAAATTAAGCCTTAATTTAGGATCATTTCGAAATTTACTTTTCTTTTTAATATTGTGTCCTTAACCCTCATAATTCTGCTGGTTTTTTAAAAGCAAATTGATTGATTAATTAATGGTGAGATCATAATTTTATATCTAATTATGAAGTAATGCTACGTATATAAATAATTTATAATCAATTACACGTAACTTGAGTTGAAAATATAATATTAGATAGATAAAAAATAATAAAAAATAAATAAAATTATAATTATTCATCATAATTACTTATACAATAAAATTATTTATTACGTTACATAAAATTGATTGTTCGAATTGATTATATATTTAAAATTATTGGATACGGTCTTAATTAGCAGGTCATAGTCACAGAATCCATTTACATACGTTGATGACTGATTGGGGAATGTTATTTGCAATAAAAATTAATTTTTTAGTGGGAGACAAGATATAGCATTGGAAGATTCTTTCACCCCCCATGGAAAAGTAAGCATTGCATTTAAATCTTGCAGATTGCACATTAAAGAACTTGATTTGTCATGACGTTGCCCTAAACGACAAAATTTTATATATAACTTTATTTTACATTGTTAAATTGTTTATCTTCATCTTTATCTGTTGAGTTAACAATATTGTTTACTTTACTCTTTTAATAATTTTGTGTCAAATACAATTAACTGTTAGTATCCAAAATCTTGAATGAAAATTAATGTGTATAAGATTATTCTTTTTAACTTAAAAACATTTCAAGGGTAAGGAGAAGAATTGAAAAGAGATTTGATGACATGCAATACATTGTAATTTTTTTTTTTCCGAATTCTGTCGAATTTGGCACAATAAGGAATGGCAATCATGGGGGCAGTGGGTGGTTTGGAAATTGGGCGAAGTGTTGAGCTTGTCGAATTTGCTGGGGTGCGGGTTGCCGTTGGATGTTGCTACTGCCATGTGCAGGTTATATGCTAATCGGTTGTGCCGGACGGTGTTGGTTCTCTGCGGCTGTCGGCGGTGCTGTGCAGCCAGGCTCTAGCTATGTTTAGGAATATAATTTTTTGAACGTTTCTTTTTAAATTTCTTCTGTCAAACCGATATTTTTGTTTTAATTTGAGAAGTAATTTTTTTCTTTTAACAGATTATTATTAAAGTTTAATTAGGTAGTGTTTATCATTAGACTTTCAATAAATTATTATGGGAGTTTAATAGGATAAGTGCTTTATCAATAAAGTTTCATTCATGTTATGGTTGTGCTTTTATGATATAAATTTTTATCATAAAAACAATTCATTATGAAAAAACATTGAATGCAATTGTAATGTAATTTTTATAATATAACTACATCAAGGATATTACATAGTCTTCACTCTTCAAGATGTTTATATGTGCTCCAAAAGAACACAAATAAGATAACCTTTCTTTGCCTTCATGCTATGAGAAATATTTACATGAGACAAACAAGAAGTTGTTTTGCTAATTTAGTAAGTCCATCCAAATAGAATTTATTATATTATTATGGGAGGTTAAGGAACGGAATATGTCAATTTAGCATGGATAAACTGAAAAAATTTTAAGAACAAATTGCTTTTGTCCAGATGGTATAATATAAATGGCTAGGTATACCACCTTTACAGGGTAAAGTGATTATTTGCCCGCCTTGCTTACGTATTTTCTGCTATATTATCTCTCTTTAGTATATTAAATCTATTTTTTGTTCCCTTTTCTTTCTTTAACTTTTATTTTTCTTCACTTAAAACCACATTCATGTCGTAATATCTCAATTATTTTATCTTCTCTTTTACGTTAGCTTAATTTTGTTTTTCTTCATCTTTCAACAAACGAATTTTTTTGGGACTCAAAATGAATTCCATCTTGGAGCTGCTTATGAACGGTTATACAATAACATTTTTATTTTTAGTTATTGAAGATTGTTGCGAACTTTTATAATATCTGTACAATGTATAATAAATCATAAAAAAAAATATAGGTTATATGTATGATATTGTTAAACTTAAATTTCGTTTATTTTTTCTTATGGCTTGTCTTATATATGTAAATAAGTGACTTCGACACAATTAGGTCCTCCAAGCTTATCTCCAAGCATTTGGACATTTTATTGAGTTTACAATTTTTTTAAGTATTTGGTCCTCCAAGCTTTTACAAAAGCCGATAGCTTTATATCTTGTCCGGGAACTTTAGCTTTAATGATGAAGCTCCCCAATCATTGATAACCCACATGGCAAATTCATCTGCCTCCCTTCAGATGTTGAGACTGCTAGCTAGTTTAAAATAATCAAGTGAAAACGTAGAAGATAGCCAGATCTTGTGAGTACGCTTTTAATCACTTTTAATTAGCAAAACTCTACTTTGTTTTTAGCAAACGAGTGCTCAGTTGTGAAGCAAAGTATAAGTTGTTGTATAAATTAACCGAGTTGGCACGTTAAATCTTACTAAACACTTGTCAAGTATCACGGGATATCTAGACAAGCAATTAACAATCTATCAAGTTATTGGCTTGTATTAGTCATCTATTGAAATACGTGCCTATTTGTAGAGTTGCATCTCTGTAGGGAAAGTAACAATAGATTTTACATTTTGACATTAATTAATTTGAGTAGGTAATGAGAAAAATTAAGGTTTGTTTAGGCAATCAAAACTAATTAGATTTTGCGAAAAAACAAAATTAAAACAATTTCTCTAATGTAAAAAAAATTATATAAGAAATATAAGTCAATGAAAAATAATAATAATAATAATAAAATGAATGAATTAAGTTATAATGAATAATATGGTAATAAATACTCATCCAATAAAATAATCATCTCATGTTAGATTATATAAAAATTTATTGCATAAATTGAAAATATATATCTAGAATAATTTAATATTATCATAATTAGCTGGTTACAAAAGAATTGATTTACATCTATTCATGAAATCATCGCAATAGAGGTTAATTTGTTAGTGGGAGACAAGACGTAGAATTGGATGAATCTTTCCACATGCAAAAGTAAGCATTATGTACATCCTGCATTTACATTTGTAGATTAGACTTTTGAGTGCATTTGAGCCGTTGTGGAACAGTAGCTTTTAGCAAAAACAAGTGTTTTCATTGTTAAGGAAATATTTTATATTTATATCCAATTTTGAGTATTAGAAGGTTAGAGTATCTCTTCTATAGATAAAAAATGATATTACTTTAGAATGCTTTTAATAAAATATGATATGATGTGACATCAAATAATGTAATAATAAGTGTTGTGATATAAAGTAAAAATATATAATCATAATATGTAATAATGTAAGTGATGGTATGTGCTTTGTAATGATGTAAGAGATAAGAATAAGGATGACGTATGAAATTTAATCATATAAAACAGAGAGTAATGTAGTAATGCGATATAAAGAGTAATGAGGTGTAAAGAAGATACCTTAAAAATAATGAAGCGTTTATATATAACTATTTTAGTATTTAATAAATATTTTAAAAATTGATTCTCTGAGAATCTACTATACCACGAATTTAGTTTTATACTAGATTGAAAAAAAAAGATAGGGGACAAGTTTTGCAAAACTAAAATTTGAAAAATAGAAATAATAAATTTGTCCTTTTCAAATAATATAAATAAATAAATCCTTAAATATCATTATTTTACTCTTTTACTAATTTAGTGTCACATATATAGTTAACTAACTAGTATGCAAAAATTTAGATGAAAATTATGTGTATAATTATATTATACTTTCAACTTAATATATTTTCAATATAAAGAAGAATTGGGTGGAAATTTAATGAAATACATAATAAACATAAAAATGAAAAGTTACTTTTTGAATGTGGAAAAATTAGTCCAATGTTACATCATGTCACCCACTAATTAAAGCACTTGCAATTGGTGATACACAAAAGTGAATGAATCTTTTGTCTTTTGTTAGTTTTTTATGTACGCAATATCGTTTAAACATAAACAATATTTGTTTTAAGGAAGTCATGACGTGTAGTCATGACCTGTATCATGAACATTTGTATAAGCAAAATTCCTTTTTTTATTTAGGATAATCAGTGTCGAGTTGTCGAGCATAGTATCAAGTTGCCGAATAAACCAATTTAAGAAGAATCTTACTAAACAATGATTAAGTATGACTAAATATCTAGACGGTTAAGTGCTTAACATTTTATCAAGCTACCAAGCTATTTTAGATGTCTAACGAATGACGTGTCTATTTGCGGAGTTACATCTCCGTAGGAAAATTGAGGACAAGCAGATTTTACATCTTGACATTAAACACTTGACTAAGCCATAAGAAAAATTAAGGTCTGGTTAAGCAATTAAATAAACATACTCTCCAACGTGGCGATTTTTCGCAATTTTCACAAAAACGAAGAACTGCTATTAATTGGCTTTAAATTAGCTGAACGCAGAGGTATCAATCTTTGAAGACAAAGTAATCTTGATGACATGCTCTAGTGTTCTTACCCACTGGCTTTGCAAATATATCAAAAGTATTTAATTGTTGGAGTCCTGCTGTTTATATAGATTCGGAAAATCCTGTGGTTTACACTCTATATCGTGAACAACCTCACAAAAACGCAACCGATACATTGTTACGTACAATCCCTCCGCCACTCAAATTAAAATTCACAATTTAACTTTCAAAACATTCATAACCGAACATTCCCTATCTTTACCACATCTGTCGTAATACCTCAATTATTTTATCTTCTTATTTACGTTAGCTTAATTTCGTTTTTCTTCATCTTTCAACAAACGAATTTTTATGGGACTCAAAATGAATTCCATGTTGGAGCTGCTTATGAACGGTTATACAATAACATTTTTATTTTTAGTTATTGAAGATTGTTGCGAACTTTAATAATATCTGTACAATGTATAATAAATTAATCATAAAAAAATGTAGGTTATATGCATGATATTGTTAAACATAAATTTCGTTTCTTTTTTCTTATGGCTTGTCGTATATATGTAAAGTGACTTTGACACAATTAGGTGCTCCAAGCTTATCTCCAAGCATTTGGACTCTTTATTGAGTTTATAATCTTTTTAAGCATTTGGTCCTCCAAGCTTTTACAAAAGCCCATAGCTTTATATCTTGTCCGGGAACTTCAGCTTTAATGATGAAGCTCCCCAATCATTGATAACACACATGGCAAATTCATCTGCCTACCTTCAGATGTTGAGACTGCTAGCTAGTTTAAAATAATCAAATGAAAATGTAAAAGATAGCCAGATCTTGTGAGTACGCTTTTAACCGTTTTAATTGGCAAAACTCTTCTTTGTTCTTAGCAAACAAGTGCTCAGTTGTGAAGCAAAATATTAAGTTGTCGAATAAATTAACCGACTTGGTACGTTAAATCTTACTGAACACTTGTCAAGTATCACTGGATATCTAGACAAAAGCAATAACAATCTATCAAGTTATTGAGTTATATTAGTCATCTATTGAACTATGTGTCTATTTGTAGAGTTACATCTCTGTAGGGTAAGTAACGATAGATTTCACATTTTGACATTAATTAATTTGAGTAGGTAATGAAAGAAATTAAGGTTTGGTAAGGCAATCAAAACTAATTAGATTTTGTTAAAAAAAAAAAACTTGAAACAATTTCTCTAATGTAAAACAAATTATATAAGAAATATAGGTCAATGAAAAAATAATAATAACAACAACAACAAATAATAATAATAATAATAATAATAATAATAATAATAATAATAAAATGAATGAATTGAGTTGTAATGAATAATGTGCTAGTAAATACTCATCCAATAAAATAATCATCTCATGTTAGATTATATAAAAATTTATTGCATAGATTGAATTTATATATCTATAATAATTTAATATTATCATAGTTAGCTGGTTACAAAAGAATTGATTCACATCTATTCATGAAATCATTGCAATAGAGATTAATTTGTTAGTGGGAGACAAGAGGTAGAATTGGATGAATCTTTCCACATGCAAAAGTAAGCATTATGTACATCCTGCATTTGGGAGGTGCTTGTTTGTATCGGATTCAGATGGGTGTTGACGTCACCAATTAGTTGGGGGGCTCAATGGAATATTTCTTTGAAAATGAAAGTTTTGAGTGTTTTCACGTGTACATAGAGTGCCGCCAAATTATAAATATAAAAAATAGAATAGTGGCTGCTGACAAGAGCACTATAAATGAAGCTAAGTGAAGTTCAAATGAATTCAAGCCTCATCTCTTGCATATCTCACTTCTGCTAGTTTCTTCCACCTCAAACCCGTGCAAAACCACGTTGGTAATTAATCTTTTTTTTTTGGGGTCAAAATTTTGTCTTTTCATACACATTCATGTCTTGGTTGAAAATTTTCTTTTTAAATTTATATCTTTAAGAATCAGGAACTCTTAAAACCAATTTCTAGGTAGTTATTATGTTCAATCTCCAACTTATTTATTTATTTTTTAGTTATTACGTCATGAATGCAGATGTAAGAACAAGCACAGTAAAATCAAGGAGGGACTGATTCATCCTCGGTAGGCGGCAAGTTTGTTTAAGCTTCCTTCAAGCGTTCCCTGTGAGAAATTTTTCTTTATAGATTTATACATATAATTTTATGCTAGATTTTTTAAATTTTCGAGTGACGAGTTCTCTTTATAAATTCAATTGTTTTTCTAATTATTATTGCATAGTCACATTGTTATTATTTCTCATGTATATATTACCACAGCATTTGGTCAAGGATGGAAAATTAAGTTTAAAATGAAAAATTCACCTAAGTAATGGATTAATGTCGATAAGACTAGTTTTTGATTAATTTCTAAAGAATTAAGCTACAATAAATTTTCAAATTTATTATATAAACTTTTCTGTAAAAATTCATTTATAAATAATGGTCAAATCATGCATTTTAATTAGTTTTATTTAATTAATTATAAAATTTATTCTTTCAATTACATAATCCCATAATACTAAATTTTATAAGTCATATTGTCTCGAAGAGTTTATAAATGTAGTTAGTGACAGAGCCGGGATTTTTATTCAACAAATGCAATATCGTATAATAATTATTAGACTTCCAAAAACCTAAAAATATTAACTTTTAATATTAATTAATAATTTCTGGTCTAATATATGTGTAAATATTTTAAAACTTGAATTGTATATATTAGATACCAAAATCAATCTATCTACAGCTTATACTTAATTTCCCATAGTATATCTATAGCAACATCATAAAATAAAATGATGACTGGTTTTTTTTCAATTGCTCAAAATATCAAACGTATCGCAAGATCCACAACTGTATACTCTAAGGATTACTTTGTAGAGAAATATATTCATATGAGATGACATAATTTGGAGATAAAATATTAAATAAGAGCTCCTGCTTAATGTTCTTGTTTAATTTGGAGATTGATACATTACTACAAAACTGTTAGAAGAAGACACTTAAAAAAGAACCTTTGGATTGAAACCGATCTTAATAATGTTTTTTAGATGTTTAATTAAAATTTTTGTATTATAAAGAAAGATTAACATAATATTTTTGAACAAACTTTGTTAAATATTTTCAAAACTATACATTTTGAAACAGTTTAACTTTGAAAACTGTTTAATTTCTTAAATAATTCATATTTGAAGACACTTCAATAGAAGATACCCTTTTGTGAAAAAAATACTTAAAAACATTTCAAGATAGTTGAAAAGCATGCTTAATGACTTTTCTTTTTTTTTTTTTTTTTGGTACTTGTGACATATCATCTCAATATGAGTTTTTAAGCGCGCGCACAGCAAACTGGCAGTGTGGCTAAGGTTTTCTCATTGTTTGCAAGATGACAGAAGCAATAACATGATAGTTAGAAGCTATTAAAATATTAAAAGCCCTTTCGATAATGAAATTCAAAATCCACATAAGCAGATGATTACAGTGATTTTTAAAATCTAGTCTACAGTTTTTGAGAATTGACTTCAAAGGAATCAGTTAGAATCATTACGTTGTCAATAGCACTGTTGTTAATTTAATAAAAAGACAAAACTACCCTTATTTTTTTTAATCTATTTCTTGACAACCATCTAAAACCCTAGCTCCTCGGTCTCTCCAACAAACCCCAGATGCTCACTCAAACAAATGCTCTCTTTGATCCAGTTCTCCATTAAAGAAAGAATCTGACGTCATTCCTATAATAGATTTTGAACTATTTTAACGAATATTGAGCTAATAACCAATTCAGCATTTTAAATATCATAATTAGCTCTTTCAATTAAACTTGCATCATTAATCTTATAGTAATTAAGCTTGGAAATATCAATTATTTTAAAATGGATAGAGTTTTAATTAGTTATCGTTCTTGTATCTATTAACTGTTCGATTTATATAATACGAAGGAAGAATAAGTATACACTTGATTTTTACCAACATTGATTTTCAGTAATTAATCTTTTCATACAATTTTTTATGCACATGATAGTTCTTCTTTGTGTTATAGAAGTTGAGATAGCTAGTGATCTAAATCATTCCAGGGTATTAAAGTTGAATTATTATCATTATCGTCGTCGTCGTCTAGAGTGAAATCATTTTATGAAATAAATAATAGTACTAATTGTCAGTGTAACTAAACGAATATCACTTTTTTTTCTTATAATGTTGTTAAGTATCAGTTATTACGTAATCATATTGATGACTAAATGGATAGATGAAGATTCACTGAATGCATTAAAATATACCATGCTATGACATAATTAATTTATAATATTAAAGACGGTCGAAGATAATGAATTTAATTAAAATATAATAAAATATCCATGAATTTTAGCATTTTAAAATGTATAATATATAATTTTACCACGAAAGAGGCTATTTATATTCATACAAATATTACACTTTACACCCTGTTTACTCAAGTGTACACATTATTAGATTCAATAATATATTTTATAAAATTTTTATCTTAATTGTCATTTAATATTGAACCATTGATTTTATATTGAAATTAAGATAGTTTGTGAAATAAAAATCTGAAAGTTTAAACTTTTATTATGTGTATCTAATATATAGGTGTTAACAGTACCATAGTTGATGCAAATAACTCTTGCCTTCTATTATTTGTGATGTTATCAAGCCTTAAAAATAATTTTTTCGGTCCATCAAATTCTATAGCTAGGAATGTTATTCAAATTGCGGTATAAAAGCACATGCTAATTAACAAGTTATCCAATCTCTATTCACTTAGTATAATCATTTTCTTTTTCTAAAATTTTCAATTGCTTGCAGGTTGATTTCGTCAACAAGGGCAGGGCCATGGAGCGTTATCAAGAAAAACCCGGCAATCTATTGAATTGGCAAGCCATGGAACGTTATCTAAAAAAACTCGGGAATCTATTGAATTGGCAAATCCAAGTTTCAATCTTACTTAGCCTTATTTTTCAAATCATTCTCATCATATTCGGTTCCAGACGGAAATACACGAAAGAAAGATGGATAAGGATCATCGTTTGGTCAGCGTACATGGCAGCAGACTGGGTGGCAACTGTTACCCTAAGCGTCCTCGTGCGCGCCAATTCCCTGGGAAATTCAAAAGATAATCATAATCCAAAAGCAAGGGCTATAGAAATTCATGCATTTTGGGCTCCTTTCCTTCTCATGCATCTGGGTGGCCCAGACACTATTACGGCTTACTCCTTAGAAGATAATGAGCTATGGTTAAGGCACTTTTTGGGGTTTATTGTCCAAGTTGGATTGGCAATCTATGTCTTCATACTCTCTCTTTGGGGCAAGTCTGACGTCAAATTCTTAGCTATTCCAGTGCTTATTACAGGAATTATCAAGTATGCTGAGAGGACACTGGTACTTAGGTCTTCAAGTAGCAAGCAGTTAAAAGAGTCATTGTTGTCAACTCCAGATGCTGGTCCAGATGTTTTTGAATCAACATGACGGTACAAACTGAAATAGAGGTTATACCAAATAAAGACAGAAAATTACCAAAGGCCAATTCTCTCATGGAAGTATATTTTTTATTCGAAAGATTTTTATATCTTTTTTCCGATCTAATTCTTGGCTATTATGAAAGGATGGACTGCTATGAGATTATTCACAAGAGGTCAGCAAAAGAAGCCTTCAATTTGGTGTCAACTGAGCTTGGTTTCCTATATGACATACTCTACACCAAGGCCACTGTGATTTACTCTCGATGGGGAATCTTCTTCCGTTGCATCAACTTCTTTTCCTCAACTTGTGTGTTACTTGTTTTCTCATTCGCCATTGATAAATGTCACTACTTAGGAGTTGACATCGCTATAACTTATTTACTCTTAGTTTGGCCTGTTGTTCTTGAAGTTTATTCTGTCATCTTACTTCTTTTTTCCGATTGGAGCAAGCTCAAATGTGAAAAATGTTGCTGCTGCCGCTGCTGCTGCTCCTGTCCTGCTAAAGGTTCTTCTGATAGAAAAAAGTGGTCGAGGTCGATGGCACAGTACAACCTGATAAACGTTTGTCTCACAGGCAATCCTGCAGTCACGTCTATTGGAGTCCGCATTTACCAACTGTTAAGCAAGTACCTGGATTTGACTTGGGAAGCTGTAAATGATGATCTACAGGAAATTATCTTCAAGCAACTCAAAAAGAAAGGGGAGCAAATTGAAGGTGATCTATTTAGCATCGAGGAATGCAAGAAAATATTAGCTCAGAGAGGTGATCATGCATTAGAAGAAAGGCGCTGTCTTGGTGAATTTGCTTGGAGCACAACAAAAATAGAATTTGACCACAGCCTTCTTCTTTGGCACATTGCTACGGACTTATGTTTCTATGATGATCACACAGATAGCCATGAAGATAAAAATCGCGCAACTAGCAAGCACTTATCAGATTACATGTTATATCTTCTAATCTTTCGCCCATATATGCTGCCGAAAGGGATTGGCGAGATAAGGTATAGAGATACTTGTGCGGAGGCCATAAGATTTTTCAAGAAAAACAAGTCTTTGAAATCTGATAGAAGTCAGGCAAATGCTTGCAACGCGTTGCTGCATGTGAAGCTAGAAACCGATTCTCCTTTGGAAGACAGGAAAGGAGATAAGAGTCAATCAGTGTTCGTCTATGCATGGAAACTTGCCAAGCAATTACAAGAGTTAAAACCCGAAGATGGCTGGAGTCGCGAAAAAAAATGGGAGATGATAAGTGAGGTATGGGTGGAATTGTTGATGTATGCGGCAAATAGTTGTGAATGGAAAGAGCACGGTCAACAACTCAGAAGAGGTGGAGAGCTTCTCACTCATGTTCGACTGCTTATGGTACATCTTGGCTTAAGTGAACAGTATCAGATCCAGAAAAAGTACATATTCTCCCCTAAACCTTCTCGCCTTCGTCGTATTTTCCAGGGAATTAAAAGTGTTATAAAACGTTCATGTTGTTGTTGCAAATGCTTTCTATGGTGTTGTTGGAACCCTTGTTTGTGCATTTATGATTGTTTTTGTCTTTCTCGTAGAGTTCTCAGGGGAAAGTCAGGTTAATTAACATGTATTGGAGCTGTTAGTATGCTTGTTTTTATATTTTGAATTTTTGTTTTTAAAATTTAATAAGAATATATGGATGGTTTTGATTTTTTTTTTTTAATTTTGAAAATGATGTATGACTAATATTGATTTAAAATACATTAATAAATGTGTTTGCAGAAAATATTTTCTAAATTTGAATAAATGATTATCTATCAATGCCAAATTTCTAAATAAAAAAATTAATGTTACAATATAAGTTAGTAGCTATTCTTTTGAAACTAAAATTATCCAAAAATATGAAAATTAAATCTATTTCAGCTGATAAGTCAATTTTCTTTATAGGTCAAATTAAGTGACCTTACATTCCAAATGTTGAACATCTGCGTAGCCTTTAATTATATTTTGAAAATTAATACCTTTTTCTAATAAAAAAGGCAACTATCCAACAGTTATCATTAAATTATCAGAATTAGCTTTTAATCATTTAATTTTTTTTCTCAAACTAAATTCCCTAACATCTTATAAACCATCAAAACTTGAACACTGGAATTCATATACTCAAACAGTTCAATTCCTCCTTTCTCTATTTATAATTTTGCGTCTAATTACTTGTGGCCTGTCAAATATATTGGCAAACTTTTGTTGTCGGTTGTAGGTTACAATCATCAAAGAATTAGTTTATCACTTTTAGCAGTTAGAAATTGAGTGCTCAAGTTTTAACGGGATATGCTAGCTAGTGTCGTATCTAGTGCCATGAGCTCTGAGTACCACAACTGACTTTAAAAACCAAAATGAAAGTCGCATAAAGTAATAATAATAAAAGACAAACATTATTATAATTCCTAAATTGCATTAAAATTATATTTTTAACAATTTAAAAACTTTTAATTAACATAAAATTTTTAGAATATTAAATGATAAATCTTTCAATTAACTCAACCTTCATCAAAGTAACATTAGCTTCTCACATACAATGCCAGACTAGTTGGAACCAATAGATTTAACTTTGTGTCATGTGTCTCATTCAACCTTACTCAAGAAAAAAACAGTTTTGATAATTCTGAGCTAAAAACAATTTGTAGTGAGCTAGAAGTTTCTTTATATGTGGAAGGCAAATTACAAGCCATCCTAACAAATGTCAACAATCAGAAAATGCCAACAGGAAGCCTCCAATAGAGAGTATATCCTTGCTGACTTATTAACAAACTTAATGAAAAGTAGCTTGTAATTCCTGCCGTCATATTCTCTCTAGATTGGATTTGCACTACAATCGGATTATATTCAGCATCGAGTCCCAAAGTAACAAATGAAATTAAGTCATTCAGAGGAACAAAACTTCCTGCAGCAGCTAAATTATCTACTATCTTCTTCATTGTAATAAGAGAATTATTCATATTCATTGAACCTTTCCTAGTTGTCTATAAATCAAACCTCATATTTGCAATCTGAGATCTATTCTTGACACCACATAAAGTTTCCAAAGCTTTCCAAAGTCCTCTAGAAGAAGTTTGACCAATTATTGGATAGCAACTTGCTCTGTCATAGATCCAAGTAACCACCCCATTAGCAAATTATCCACGGTGATCCATTCTTCAAAATCAGGAATGAGTTTGAGCTGAGAGGATTGGAGCTGAGAAGTTCCTTCAGTTTCTTCTAAGGAATTTGAAATGAACTCTGGTGGGCATGCCTTAGTTCCCAGCACAAAACCATCCAATCGATGACCTCTAAGAGTAGGCAACATCATCTCCTTCCATACTGTGTAATTGTCTTCAGTCAAATTCACTGCAAAGGATTGACTCAATGAGCTGCTAAAAGGTGAGCTTCCATTTAAAAGATTGATTCGAGACATTGTTTCTGATTCTCTGCTGGTTGAGGATTAGTTGGATGAACTTGAAGCCATGGCGTATGCCTAAGGCTCTGATACTAACTCAAGAAAAAACAGTTTTGATAATTCTTAGCTCAAAACAATTTGTGAGTAGAAGTTTCTTTAGATGTGGAAGGCAAATTACAACTCATCCTAACAAATGTCAAAAATCGGAAACTGCCAACAGGAAGCCTCCAATCAGAGAGTATATCCTTGCTGACTCATTTAACAAACTTATTGAATGTGTCAGGTTCTAGAAAAATAAAAGCAACAATACAGCTGTACATGTTGAATAAAGGCTTTAACAAATTTAACTAACTGATTACTAACGCCTAAGCCTTTAATCAACAGACTTAACTTACTATTACTTAAGATATATGGGCTGCCTTAACAACCTTAGTCCTTAGGTAAAACTTATTGCACTCCAATATCTCTAGTATTGCACTATTTTTTATCTTCAAATAATTGTATTGTCAACACGAGAAATCTTGATAGGTATTAGGTGATGTTTTACCATGACAAAAAGTTTACAGCAGAAAAATAACGGGGGAAGTGGGGTAAACTCCTTCGTTGTGTTTTTCATGCGCCTAAATGCAAATTTTTAGTTAAAAATTCCAGTAAAGAAATAAAAATTCAGTAAAATAAAATTCTAATAAAATTGACTGTTAAAGTTAGTTGTTTGTCTACGATCATTATATGTAAATCGGAAATTATATTTAGAGTCACATCTGATGGATCACGAGTATAATATCTATTTATTTGTTTGTGCATTTATCAACCCTTCCTAAGCACAACCGTAAATTACATGGATCCTCTGCAGATTGCTAAACTAGAATAGATTTAACCTACTAGAATATTATCATTCTTTCATTTGTCAAATTATATATATGAATTATATATCCTCATTTCAGTAATTTACTCTCTCTTTGTGGTGAACTTGTAGAATACCTTTCTTTTAAATAAAGATTTTTTTCCCAACTCATATTGGTTGCCTATTTGATCCCGGGAAGAGGATAGATGGTTCTGCAGCTTTTTGTAGAGAACATAAAAGAACTTTGGAATGGTTTGGAAATTCAATTCTTGGTTTATTTGGCCTTTCCTTACAAATCATATTCCTTATCCTATTTGGTTATTGACGAAATTATATAGCATTATCGTTTGGTTAGCATGCATCTTTAGGAGCAGATTGGCTGCCCCTGGTTGCCCTGGCCTCTCAACTAGCCAGAAGAATGTAGAGATAATTAATTCTCCAAATTCAAATAAGAAACCTCAAGTATTTTGGGTGACATTCTTTCTACTGCATCTTGGTGGCCCCGACGGTACTATCACAGCTTACACCTTAGAAGATAATGAATTGTGGTCAAGACAAATTTCTAGAACGTGCTGTACAAGTTGAAGTTGCATTTTCTGTCTTTATATTGTCTCGGAGAAACAATGTCCTCACCTTTCTAGCACTTCAGATATATGTTATTGGCATTATTTGTGAAGAAATCTGGAGATAATTTGTGGCTAGAGTAGGTTGCCTTGAAGCAGAAAATCTGGAAATTTTCTGTGCTCTCTTGCAAGCATACAAACTGAATTTAAGTGCAGAAACATAAACAAGAACACACCAAAATTTACGTGGTTCGATCCATGATCTACTCCACGGGAGGGATAGAAATGAATACACTAGAGAGAATTTGGATTACACACTCTTCTCACTACACTCTCAGCTTAGAACCACTCTAAGCTCTCTATTTTTTTGCTTCTTTTCACTCAGCTTTATTTTTTAAGTTTTATACAACTTACATGACCTGCTTTTTCTACATTTACTGCACATCAGTATTAATAGCCTTTTTAGGTGGCTGACTATAAATGTAAATACAGCAACCAAAAAAATAGACAGCAAGACGGCTGCAGACAGACAGCAGAAAAACAGCAGACATACAGCAGCAAAACAGCATGCAAACAGCAGTAAAACAGCATGCAGACAGCAGCAAAACAGCATGCAGACAGCAGCAAAACAGCAGCATGTTGCTGGTTGAGATGCAGTAGCTTGAGTCACATTGCATCAATTCTCCACCTTGACTCAAGATCAGTGCATTCTCCCTCCAATTCTTCAATTACACCTTGGTGACTCCAATTAGGCTCAAACAGAGCCTGAATTTTTCTGTTGGGAGAGTTTTGGTTAACATGTTAGCTGGGTTTCTTGCAGTAGGTATTTTCTTCATTGCAACGATTCCTTTTTCTGCAATTTCTTTCACAAAGTGATATTTGACATCTATGTGCTTTGCTCTACCATGATGAACTTGATTCTTGATCAAATGGATGGTACTTTGATTATCACAATGGAGTATAAAACTGTCTTGATCAACACCTAACTCCATAATCAGTCCTTTAAGCCACAAACGTTCTTTGATTGCCTCTGTAGCTGCAATATATTCAGCTTTAGTTGTTGAAAGAGTAACCATGCTTTACAGCCCTGCTCTCCAACTAATTGCTTTTCCCCAAATTGTGAACACATAACCTGTGATTGATCTCCTATTATCCTTGTCTCCAGCATAATCTGAGTCTACAAATCCTTCCAAAACTCCACCTGAATCATGACCTTTTCCATAACATAATCCAAGAGAAGTTGAACCTCTTAGATATCTTAGTACCCACTTGGCAGCATGCCAATGAATTCTTCCAGGATTACTCATATATCTACTAACCATGCTTACTGAATATGCAAGGTCAGGTCTAGAGCAAACCATTGCATACATTAAAGATCCAACTAAGCTTGCATATGGTATAGAAGCCATTTCCTCCTTCTCCATTTCTGTTTTGGGACAATCTTCTGCTGAAATTTTGATTTGTTCACCCATAGGAGTGGAAACCATCTTTGCTTTGTTCATGTTGAACTTGACTAGCAATTTTTCTATGTAATCTTTCTGACTCAACGATAATTTATTCTTGGATCTGTCCCGAATTATCTGCATGCCAAGAATCTTCTTTGCAGCTCCCATGTCCTTCATATCAAACTCAGATTTTAGTAAATGCTTCAACTTGTTGATACTTTGCTTGTTCTTTCCTATGAACAACATGTCATCAACATATAACAACAAATAGAGATAATCACCACTGCAGAATTTTTGATAGTACACACAATTATCAAATTGACTTCTCTTTAGTCCATTTGCAATCAGGTAACTATCAAACCTTTTATACCATTGTCTAGGGGCTTGCTTCAACCGATAGAGTGATTTTTTCAGCAAACACACATGATTTTCTTTGCCTTTAACTTCAAAGCCTTCAGGTTGCTGCATCAGAATTTTTTCTTCAATGTTTCCATGCAAGAAAGCCGTTTTTACATCCATTTGTTCTATTTCCAGGTCTTCTTGAGCTGCCATTGCCAATAGAAGACGAATGGATGTATATCTCACCATCGGAGAATATATTTCTTGATAATCAATACCCTCCACTTGAGAATATCCCTTAGCTACAAGTCTAGCTTTGAATTTTTCATGTTGTACTCCATCTATACCAGATTTTTTCTTAAAAATCCATTTGCAACCTATCACTTTAATTCCTTTTGGCTTTGGAATTAATTCCCAGGTCTGATTTTTTAGTAAAGAGCTCATTTCTTCCCTCATTGCAGCTATCCAATGCTTTGAATTCTTTCCTGTCACAGCATCAATATAATTTGTGGGTTCTTGCTCAAGTTCTTCTCTTACTTGTAAAGCATAGGCAACAATATCAGCTTGAGCATACCTCGTAGGAGCTTTTACTTCTCTTCTAGCTCTATCTCTACTAAGCAAATAGTCTTGCAACTCTTCTGCACCATTTTTAGAATTTTCATCTTGATCAAGATGAGTTTCTTGCATATCTTGCTGCCCTTCACCATGCTCCACATCATTATCATGTGTCTCCTCTTCAGTTTCTGAATTTTTCAGCTCAACATCTTGAGACTTCATCTTAAACTCAAATTCAGCAAGCTGAGATTTATCATACACACTACTCTTGTGACATGAACTTTCATCTAATCCCAAAATTTCTTCGTCCTTGAAAAGCACATCTCTGCTGATTATTGCTTTTCCAAGCTCAGGACACCATAATTTGTATCCTTTCACTCCAGGAGGATAGCCAAGAAACAAGCATTTGAGTGCTCTTGGTTGAAGCTTCTCTTGCCTAATGTGTGCATAGGCAGTTGCTACAAACACTTTCAAGTGATCAAGACTTGGTACTCTACCAGTCCACACTTCTTGAGGAGTCTTCAACTTTATTGTAGTTGAAGGACACCTATTGATTAAATAACAAGCAGTAGCAGTAGCCTCTGCCCAAAATCTTGCAGGTAATTGAGCATTAAACAACATGCATCTAACCCTCTCTAGAATGGTTCTATTCATTCTTTCAGCTAACCCATTTTGTTGAGGAGTGCCCTTTACCGTTCTATGTCTAACCACACCATGTTCTTGACAATATTTGGTAAATTCTTCCCCACAAAACTCAAGACCATTATCAGTTCTAAGAAATTTTAGTTTCTTGCCGGTTAGATTTTCTACCATTATCTTCCAATGTTTGATTTTTTCTAATGTTTCATCCTTAGATTTCAGCATGTAAATCCATACTTTTCTACTGAAATCATCAAGAAAAGAGAGAAAATACCTGGCACCACTTAGTGACTTAGTCTTGGCTGGCCCCCATAGGTCTGAATGGACATATTCTAGGATGCCTTTGGTGTTGTGCTCTGCTGCAGCAAACTTCACTCTAGTTTTCTTTCCAAAAACACAATGTTCACATAATTTCAGCTCCGGTAGTTTGTGCTTTCCAAAGACACCTTGCTTTTCAAGAATCTTCAATCCTTTCTCGCTAACATGTCAAAGACGCATGTGCCATAAATCAGCTGCATTCACCTCTAATTTTGATGCTATTGCAGCTGCTGCAGAAATTGTTTCACCATTTAGGATGTAAATGCCATTCTTCTTGTATCCTTTCATGACAACCATGGCTCCTTTTAGGATTTTTAGAACACCATTTTCAGCCCTAGCTATGTAACCATTAGAATCTAACATGCCAACTGATATTAGATTCCTTTTCAAGCTAGGAACATGTCTTACATTTGCTAATGTCCTCGTCATCCCATCATGAAGCTTTAATTTTATTTCTCCAATACCAGCCACATTGCAAGCTTCATTATTTCCCATGAGAACCTTCCCTTCATTCAATGGTTTGTAGGTGGAAAACCATGACTTATTTGGGCACATGTGAAAGGTGCAACCGCTGTCTAGAACCCAATCACCATGTTGTTCTAAATCTATCACCATTAACACCTCTGCATCATCAAATCCTTGTGAAGCTATAGCTGCATTGCCACTCTCTTCATCTTTTGCTGCATCATTTTTCTTTCTACCTTTCCTATCAGGACAATTTCGTCTGATATGTCCCTCTTTGTTACAATGGAAGCACCTGAATTTACCTCTAGATTTAGATTTTGATCTACCATGGCTACCTTTAGCATTAAAGTTTCTTTTTTCAGCTCTTCCTCTAGCAATAAAGCCTTCTCCAGAGTTGGAACTTTTTCCTTCAATCTTAAGATCTAATTCCTTTGAATGAATTGCAGCAATAACTACTTCTAAACTTAGAGTATCCTTGCTAAACTTCAAAGTATCTCTAAGCTGGTCATATGTTTTAGGCAGTGAGTTTAACAAAATGACAGCTTGATCTTCATCTTCTACTTTCACTCCTACATTCTCAAGATCTAAACTTATCTTGGTAAATTCATCTATATTTTCATCTACTGATTTAGATTCATCGGTCCTAAATCCATAGAATTTTTGTTTTAAATAAATTCTATTAGGTAGAGACTTTACCATATAGATTTCTTCAATCTTCTTCCAAATTGATGCAGCTGTGGTTTCTTTGGACACCTTCCGAAGAACTTGATCTCCCAAGCTAAGAATGATTGTGTTCTTAGCATTCTTCTGAACTTTAGCCCATTTTTCTGGTGTTGAATCTTCAGGCACTTTTTCTTCATCTTCCAAGGCTTCATCAAGCCCCATGTTTTCAAGCAATGCTTGAATCTTCATTTTCCATAAACTAAAATCTGTCTTGCCATCAAATTTTTCTATCTCCATTTTTTGGTTTGCCATTACAACTTCAAGATCTTCTCTCTCAGCAGAGAAACCTTATTTGTTTGAAGCAAACCACCTTCAGATCTTTAAACCTCAGCTCTGATACCAGTTGTGAAGAAATCTGGAGATAATTTGTGGCTAGAGTAGGTTGCCTTGAAGCAAAAAATCTGGAAATTTTCTGTGCTCTCTTGCAAGCATACAAACTGAATTTAAGTGCAGAAACATAAACAAGAACACACCAAAATTTACGTGGTTCGATCCATGATCTACTCCACGAGAAGGATAGAAATGAATGCACTAGAGAGAATTTGGATTACACACTCTCCTCA